>JAYMTP010004033.1:0-15745 GCA_036897365.1 Geranium brycei | reverse complement strand
TCGACTAACATCTTTCTGTGTCCTAAAAAATACAGTCAATCTAAGCGTAACAACACAATATGTACCTAAGAAGAGCGGAATCACCATTGTTTCCAATGAGAACAACGAGTTGATCCTAATGAGAACTGTGACCGGGTGGTGAGTTTGTATCGACTACCGGTGTTTAAATGACACCACCCGAAAAGACCACTTTCTTTTACCGTTTATTTACCAGATGTTGGAAAGGTTGGTAGGGCGCAACTATTACTATTTTCTTGATGGCTACAATTGATATAACCATATCCATGAAGCCGGTGTTGATGAAGAAAATACCACATTTACTCATACGAATCGAAGGATGTTGTTTGGTCTATGTAATACTCTTGCCACTTTCCAAAGGTGTATGCTCTCCATATTTTATGAGATGGTGGAAAAATACCTCGAGATTTTTATGAATGAGTTCTCTATTTTCTGCCTTTTATATGATGATTGTTTAAATAATTTGGTTTGGGTGCTACCTAGATGTGAAGAGACCAACCTAGTCTTAAATTGAGAGAAGTGACATTATATGGTAAATGATGGGTTATTATTAGGTCACAAAATCTCGTCGAGTGGAATTGAAGGCAAAGCTTCCTCCACCTACTAATGTTAAGGACATTAAGAGCTTTTTGGGGCACGCGGGGTTTTATAGGCGTTGTATTAAAGACTTTTTCAAATTACTAGACTCTTGTGTGCTTTGCTTGCCAAAGTTGTTTTGTTTGAATTTGATGATGCATGCATGGAAGATCTTAATTACTTAATAGAAAAGTTAATCACCGCAACTATTATGGCTACTCCAGTTTGGACTTTGCCTTTCGAATTAATACGTGATGCTAGTGATCAAGCAGTGTGTGTTGTATTGGGGCAGAAGAAAGACAATGTATTTCGAACTATCTATTATGCTACTAAAACCTTGAATTATGCCCAATTTAATTACGATACTACTGAAAAGGAAATGTTAGTCATAGTGTTTACATGTGATATATTCCGCTCCTATTTATACATGTCTAAGGTAATCACTTTTACTAACCATGCATCATTAAAATAATTGTTGGCTAAGAAAAAGGTCAAGCCTCGATTGATGAGGTGGATCTTGTTTTTGCAAGAATTCGACGTCGAGATTAGAGAAAAGAAAGAGGTTGAGAATGTGGTCGATGACCAATTCTCTAGAATAAAAAACCCCAAGTGGTGATGATCGTCTAGTTATAAGAGAGGAGTTCTTGATGAACAACTTCTTATAATTGGAAATGAGATAATATGTGCAATAATGCGAAAAAACTCATTGGTTTGCCAACATTACCAACTTTATTGTGACAAGACCTAGTGATTTTACTACGTTTGCGCAAGCAAAAATTCAACATCACGGTAAATCTTATTTTTGGAATCTGTCTTACCTGTTTAAATTTTATGCAAATAAGATGATCAAGCGCTACATCCCTGAAGATGAGGTAAATAAAATTTTGGCCCACTGTTGTACCTCTGGCGACGGGCGAGTCAAAGTCGTGAGTTTGATCGATTTAGTGCTTCATCTAGTAGCTCTTCTGCACCTCATGATCTTCAATTCAATTGGCAATGTGAGATGTAGAGAATCGCATATATCTGTGGTTACAAAAGAGACCTTTTGTGCAGCATCACCCACACAAATGAGAAATGGAGCCTCTCTTCGGTCTCTACCTCACTCCCACACTCATTGTCTATGTTTAGTTGATTAACAAGGATCAATACATTTATGGGAAAATGGCACTTTGGCCGTTATTCAAAATCTTAACACCAGTAAAATGTAATTCACTTAATCCCATTACTTGGAAGCATGGTTACTTCATTTTAATGAGTAACAAATATATACAAAGCAGAATAGCATTTGCTAGGGAAAACAATAGCAGCGACAGCAAGAGCTTGAAACTTGGCAGTGTCAACTCAGAAAACACACTACTGCATCAGAGCTAGCCTAGTAAAGGAGATTTTTCTGAGGCTTCTCCTTGGGGGCCCTTGTCTTCTTCCTCTGTGCTGGGGGTAATAACTCCAACTCCATTACAATGAGGGCACATGTAATCCCACGAAGAAGGCTTAGGCATCAGCGTCTTGTAGCTTATCTTTCCCTCCATCACATCCACAACTTCGGACATTTTAGGCCTGCCCATGGCCGATATGTTGGTGCACAACATTGCTAGGTTCAAGATTCTGTCTGCTTGCTCTTTCTTTTTTTCTTTCATCTGCTGTGATTGCTCTTGGTTGAGTGCAAGTTTCAACTTTTTATCGATTAGTTCCATCAGCTTTCCGCCTTTGTGGAGCTCCCAAGCCTGCAACCAACCATCCGTGAAAATAAATGACATAATCAAGTGTCTATGCACATGAAGTTCCCTTACCCTATCAAGAAGAAAATCTCTCTGGCCTGACGACGTTTCTTTTACGATAGACCTCCCGCTCATAATTTCAAGTAGCAGAATTCCGTAGCTGTAAACATCAGTTTTATCCGAGTATAATCCCACCGATGCATACTCTTGGGCCATATATTGACTACAAGAACAAGAACATTCGTTATATAACAATAACCAAGACATGCACATTTGCATGCACACCTAGAGCTAGAGCTAGTGTCTAGGTGTTGTGTTAACTTACTGGGTTCCTGGAGCCTTCTTCTCGACGCAATTATTTTCATCATATATTTTTGCCAGACCTAAATCTGATACCTTAGCCTTTAGATTTCTATCGAGGAGAATATTTGATGCTTTAAGATCTCTGTGGATAATCTTTAAACCTTCCTCGTTGTGCATATACTTCAACCCTTTTGCAATTCCCAAGCAGATATCACACCTAATCTCCCAATTCAATTTTATTCTTGAATTCTCGCCTGCAGATCAAAGTTAGAACATTAATATATCATATGCAACATAGAAACTGAACTATTGCAGATAATCACTTGACACATATTTTTTTATCAGAAATAAAATTTATTGAAAAAGAGGCATAAAGGGAATCCGGAAAAGGGAACCCCAAATACTTAAAACAAATAGATGATACAAAAGAGAGCTAAAAGGAACGTGCGCGGACTAGCTATCCACACATCAAAAGATAATTCACTGAAGCCTCCATCCATCGGAGAAGATCCAGGTCAATCGCCTCCAGTTTAGTCTCTTGTAAGTGCAGAAGTGCGAGAGCTCGAGAGCATTCTCCCTCAATAATTGACTCAGTGCACCGCAATCAGGTGGCCAAGATGGTTTGCAATGTTCGCTATATTATTCAACGGCCATCCCGCAACAGGAAGCCCGAAGAGCTGGATCCACTGTAATCACCCACCCCAGACAATTTGGTCAGTGCAATCACAGATTGAGAAAAACCATTGTAAGAACCATTCCCACCCTTGCTCACTCACGCAACATGGTCTTGGTCACTGGATCGGTAAAGCAGAGGAGGAAAGCTTGATGTATCACCTCAATACCATGTATCTCATGATCCGAGAGGAGAATCTTGACATCCTGAACCGACCAATTCGGTCTGGCTATCGCAAGAACTGCTCCTCGTAGGTGATCTTCGAGGGCAGGTATGGCTTACCCAAGACAAGGGGTAGGGAGTCCCAACTCAGGACGTTGGGTCGTCGTGGGAACTGTGCGTTGCGCGGCTTGCACCAAGGGTTCAGGTAGGCGTGCAGCTGCTCTGGTCGACTGCGAAGTAGACACATGGAGTCGGTTCCCTTTATATGCAAGCCATCGAGCTCTGTAACTGGGTTTGCCCCCTCATGGGCTTGCTGGAAGTGTAAGAAAACGTATCGACGACCTCCCCTATTGCGCCGATACGGGAGATCGATGCCGTCGATGGTACCCATAGGGAAGAAAAGCTCCTGCAGATTCGTTGTTGAGAAGCCTGGGGGAAAGTTGCCCACATAAACCAACGCTGAGGTTCTGGGTGGGAGAGCGGCTGCCGGGGTATGGGTTCGACTCTGATGATGGTGAGAGAGCGAGTGCAGGTCCCTAAGCGAGGGCTCACGGAGTGATCTGGAGCGGAGCGCCAGAACCCTAGGGTCTCTCGATCTCGACACCGTTCTGCGGTTACCATTCAGGTGGATCTAGTAGGAGACGAGATTAGGGTCTGGTCGCGACGAGGGGCTTGCCCGTAAAGCTTGCGGGGTGGGTCTGGTTTCCTAAACAGGCGAAGAAGCTGGTCGGTCCCGATTCGTTGTCCGGGATTGATGCCGACCTTGGCGCTCCGCAGGTGGCGCACGGTCTCTCTCTTACTCACTCATACGCAATGTATCATCAGTGATCGCTTGACATATATTATGTTAGACTATTCTAGAAAACAAAAATTCTAAATTACCAGATAAAGCACGGTCAAGACTGCCGTTCTCCATAAATTCATATACTAGCAGATGCAGGTCTTTCCTTGAAAAGCTGTCGAAAAACTTGATGAGGTTTTCATGTTCCAATGATTTTAAAGCAACTATTTCATCTTGGAAGTCAGATGCCACTGTGGTTGATTGATCTGTAATTAGCTTCTTCACCGCCACGACTTGGTTATGCGCCTTGACCTGCAAACACCCAAGGTATTAGATCACTCTGATGGGATTCTCCTTGACAGAAAAAGGCTAACATCAGTTTCATATAAATAAATATATAGATAGATTAATATACATTATAAAAATATAGAAGATGAGTACTGATAATTTCAACCTCGTAGACTATCCCGAAACCGCCTTCACCGATCTTCTTTTGGGTGAAATTTTGGGTATAATCTATTATGTCCTTGACAGTGATAAAAGCACCATCCCGAAGCTCAATACGCGTTTCTGTTCATATATTGGAAATATGTTAGCTAACCCATATTTTACATAAAAGTATTATTTACAGCAAAGTGTTTCAGCTGACCTTGCCATTCTTTGTTTTCCAGCCAACCCATTTTCCAACTGAAAGCCAACATAAGCAGCAAAGCAAAAATGATGGAAGCTAAGACAATCAGGACTATCTGCCATGGTGTTAGCTTCTTGGGTTTTGGAGCTGAATTTGGATACAGACACAAATACAATAATGTCACCATCAATTAAAATACATTGACAAGATCAGAAAGAAGCAATAATAAGGCTAATTCTTTTACCAGGAGTTACTGTTATGGCTGATATTAGAGGTCCATTCATAAGAGGATCGTCGGTTATAGCGCCTTTGCCTGCCCACAGCAATTGGATCTTCAATAAGGAATCGTCTTCGACCTTCACTTGAAAAGTTTCATTCCACGGTCTGTTTGGAGCCCCACTCTATCCTTTATGTTCAAGTCTGAAACTTTTACGTTGTCCTGCAACACCAAAGAGTAGTTCTTTCAATTTCTTTCTAGCCTAAATTTTGGTGAAAACCTTCTCTTCCGATAAAGAACCCTAACACTGGTTACCTGAATATATAAACATCTTGATGATATAGCATCTTAATAATATTGAAATTAACCTGAATATAAACATCGAACACACGGTTCTTTAAGGAATTATAGTCTTCATCTTCATTATAAACAACTTCAGCAAAATGAAGTTGCACAATGTAATCCCCTCTATGCAAACAAAACCCGTAATAAGCGAGAGAGACAGGACAGAAACGGGCTGTTTCAAACAAAGGTGAAGCTGAACATGTTGTCTTCTTGGTGTAGCCACGACCATTGAAAGACAAACCGTAACCAGCGTAACTGTCAGGACGGATAGACATAAAGTGTCCCGAACAACTATACGCTCATTTTCCTTCTGATGATATATGAACACTTGATGAAGCATTATCTGCTTCATACTGCCGGAACATTTCGTCGCCACCACAATTTATATGAAACGAATCATCTGGAAAAAAAAGATTATTATATCTAAGGAAAATAACATGTCACAACATTTGTACAGCCAAATTGAGCTATATGCATACTAATTATGATTTGGTAAGGGGTTTGATAGAATGGAGGACTTCTGAAGACAAGTATATTTCCAAAGGAATGAGCTTTCGCTTCGGTGTTCCACGAGGGCAGTGTGCTTGCATTAGTTGATTCGGATCAGAAGTCCTAGAAAGGAAAAAAAATATAAATAAAATGGACAACATACTGTAATTCAGGATCTATTTCATACAACATGTTTATTAGTTCACTTACATGTTCATGTTCATGAGAGATTGACCATCAGTGTTAGATGAAATAAGATTGTATTGAATTGAGATAATTATAATGTATACAAAAGCCTGTATATATAGGCTGATACAGGAGCTAGAGTTTACACAAGATTAGAGTTACAATACATAACGGGCTTAGGCCCATATATTAACAATCAGAAAGACTTGTATAATTTGGGCAGCATCCAAATAAGTTCCTGAGATATATATTTTGAGAAAGAAAATTAAAAATTCCAAATGATCAATCTTAAAAGGGAAACTAAATATGGCATGCTTAATGTAATTGCTTCTTTCTTTGTCAGCAAAACAGAATAGCGCATTCAAGAAGTGACAAAATTTCCCTTTCTTTGTCAGCAAAACAGAATAGCGCTTTAAGAAGTGACAAAATTTCCCAAATAGGGCAATGTAATTCCTTACTTATGTGAAAGACTCTGTGTCTCCAAGGTATTGTTTAGTGTCAATTTATTGTCTGATAGATCCCTGCAAAAAGAACATGAAGATTTTGAATTTGAAACATGAGAGAACACGCAATGACACTGAGGAAATAAAGATACAGAGATTTATGTGCTTCAATGTAGTTCATAGGCACTGGAATGTACGCATTTTTCCTTTACTTAAAAAGATACAAAGTTTTATTGTTTGACTTTCTACATGGTTATTAATTCGCACAAATTCTATGATTGACAATTCATCATTCATTTTCAGACATTCAGTTTAGAAACACTCACTTTGAGAAAAAAAAGTAATTTAACTACGTTCACAAAAATTGAAGACTATGAGAAACATACGCTAGAAGGCCACGACCATCTTCTACAACCCAATAAGGGAATGCATCATTGAGCTTATTTCCCGCAAGAGACCTAAAACATATTGAATGCTCTGTTATTGTCCACATAATTTTTGCAACTCAACAGAAGTTAATTCGTTAAAACAAACATATAACTTACAAATCAAACAAAGAAGTTAAGTCACTTAAAGTATCCGGGATTTCTCCACATAAGTTGTTAAAGCTCAGGTCGCTGTTTGACAAAATTGAAGCAGACGTAGTTACATAGTGCACAATAAAAATGTGTGTGAATTGAAATATCCAAATCTTTATGATGAAGTTTGAAACCTAAATTAGCAGTCTGCAATTTGTAGTGATGTGCTATTGCAGTCATATGACAGAAAAGGGGTTTCCAGAGAAATAATTAAAATTCAATTTAGATTTAGACTTGTTAATTCACCACTTCATTGGCTCTGTATAATGCACCTAAACTCAAGAAACAAATTTGTTCACAGGGTACCGTTTTTTAACATGATAGAATTTTCCCAGCAGCCAAACAGAAGCCCCTAAATATAAGAAGACATTTACTTCATAAACACTAATTGAACAAATGGGTTTAACTTGAATTGAAAATGAACCAAATTACACCACAACATTACCCAGAGAAGGAAATGGTGCATACTCTGGACCACGAGCGGGCCGAGGTCGGAGCGTGAATTGGGAATGAGCTTAGGAGAGGTTGGGGACGAAACCGAGGAGGAACGAGAGACGGATGTGGAGAGAATGGCAGTGGAAGCCATGGAAATGGATTGGAGGTTGGGTTTGGGTTATTGGCGAGGAGGGAGAGAGAGAACACCTAATATTTGATTTGGACTTGGTACTTTCGAGCTCAAGTTAAAATTGAGATTAACATTAAGCTCGGTTTACTGAACAGTCGAGCTTGAATATGATTTATTAATGCACATTATTTGATTGACTTAATATCAAATAGGGCAATGGGAACTTTTTGTTATAAATATATACAGAGGAGATATCAGCTACAAACTAAAAAAACTTCCAAACGTTCGAACTGTAGATTGTGTAGTGCAATGTTGTATAACATGTGTGGATTTGTGCAAAATGGAAGTCATGTAGAACATGTAGTGCAATGTTGTATAACATGTTGGACCCTGCCACTTGTCGCACGCTGAATGAAATATGAGGTCCGAGGCAAAATTTAATTTGGGACTTTTTTATAAATAATACTCTAAGCTTTATTACTTAAATATAAATAAATATAAATGGAGGGATCATGATATCTCGCTCCATAAATTAATAGATATAATACATGAACTATATATTAAGAATACAAGTATATATCATCGTCCTTGTTATAGAGAAGACTTTCAACAAACTAACCACTATCAAAATAATTAACATTCCCATGAATGTTAACTCTCCTGAGTTTGTTAATTACTTGTTGAGGCTATTGAAATTCAGGCTCTTACCTTTAAATTTGTTTCCAAAATTTAACAACTGCACAAACTATATACAAATAAATTAACTCTTCAATATAACTCAATTTTACAAGGAAATTACCATTTGAAAAAGGTAAATTCATCAGAATCAACGTAGAAGCTAAAATCTATCAACTTAAATCAGAATTTTATGAATGACTATTGTTTATTATATATAACTATCCAACGGAAATCAATATTTCTAAAGCAAGCAGTATAATCATCAAAGTCCAAACTGATGTACAATCAACACAATTCATAGACAACAAATGTTAATGAAAACATGAAAATCCATCCATATATGGAAGCTAATTTCCTCTCCATTGATTTAATGATTTCCCTTGTGGGTGGTCAATAGATATATATTGAGTCGGTAACTTTTGTATGCTTTAAATTAACAACACCAATTTTAGTTTTAAGTTGGGCTATTATGTCCAGCCCAAGCAGATAATATAAACACATACTTGTTTTTGGGGCCTCTATTTTGTTGGGCCCAAGACAAATGTTTCGGCTGCTTTATGGGCGGGCCGGGCCTGGTTTGTAATCAATTGTACCCCAATATATATATTTATACAAAAATAATGAAATTGTCATTTCATCATGAACGTAATCTCAAGTTACTGCTCTAAGAAAATTTTGGTAAATTTTCTGCAAAAGTCAATTTTCATTCTCCGATTCCAAGTCATAAAAGAGTTTAAGCAGCACAAAGACTAATTATACCTTTGTAGTAACGTTTAACTAATCCACATTGTTAAAAGTACAAGCTTGTGATCCATTAATAAACACAAGTTACTATAAGCACAACAGTGCAAAAACATAAGCCAACATCTTGAACTTACAGGTGAATTAGTTGTGACATGGCACCTATGTCGTCTCCGATCTGACCATTAAGTCTGCACCTTCTCAGTATCCTATAAACATATAGATGTAGTATCAGATTCTTACACTCTTCGTGTGCATGAAAAATTAAGAGTTCGGTCTTATATTTGAGACTCTGCATGTAAAACACGTACTTTTGGTCCAAAATAATTTGACCTATGAAAGATAAATAGGTCCAAAATAATTTGATAGATTATAATAAAGATCACCAATATAAAAGCACAACATTAAAATTGTTCATAGCTAGATTAACAATAATATTCATAATTGGGAAATAATAAAGAAATACTCACAGAAACTTCATGGATTTCAATTTGGCAAGTGATGGGAAAGGAAAACCAGAGTTTGTCAAGTTACTAAGGCATCTCCAATTTAAGAGCCCCAAAACCCTAAAATCATGACTAAATAATAGTCGAATGTTGAGTCCCCATCTCCATATTACTCCAACCCAAGGCTCCAAAATCATATTCAATTTTCACATCAATATTATTTAATATTGAAATAATTTCATATTGTTTTTATTTATTTTTTATAATTCTAATTGCTAATAAAATGTTAGGATGAATAAAATAATTTTAAGTTCTAGAATAAATTATATTGTTGAATTTCATTAATTGTATCATTTTTCCTAATTTTACTCCTTAATTACTATCATAAAATCAATCAGCTTTTAAAAATAGTGAGGATTTAAATAGTGACACAATCAATAATATCCTAAAATATGAATTGATTTGGAATTGAAGACTAAATTACGAAATTAATTAAAACTATTTATGTAACATACAAAATGCTTTTCATTTATTCACTAATTTATGTCAATAAATTATTACTTACCATTAAATGACCAGTAAATTAGCTAATCACTTAATTTGTCAAAATTAATTTTCTTCAACAACCAGGTAATTTATCCTTAATAAATGTCTTACCTAATTTAACTCTAATTAATATATATCTAAACCCTAATTATTGGCTCCCATGTAATTCATTCCTCACATTGGCCGTCGATTCAATTGCCTCCGCCTCTCTTCTATCTCTCTTTTCTTCCCTACATTTGTGTCTCTCTTTTTTTCCACGTCTGGATCGAGCCTTGGCGTCGATGTCGTGGCCGGAGACGAAAAGAGGGCCACATCGTTGTGAGAGGGCAGATTCGTCGGTTCGGTTCCGGCAAAGGAGTCACCGGTCACGACATTCATGTCTCCCCCAAACCTCTTACGTTTCACCACCATATTCCTCCTCCTTGCCTCTGGAGTTGGTTGTCAACACCAATTTCAGCTCCAGCAACATTCTTACAATGCAACGATCAAATCCTTCATTCTCACCCTCACCAACGACACGTTCTTCTCCATTGGTCGTGCTCTCTTCCCTTCCCATACACCCACAGCCGTCGATGGCATATCCTTCTCCACCTCCTTCATCTTCTCCATCGCCCACTACCCCTACCGTCTCCCCGACTTCGCCTTCCTCTTCATACCCACAACCGGAATCGCCGCCACCAACTCTATCCACCATATTCATCAATAATGATATATAACATTATCCATAATAAAAAAACAACCACCTGAGAAGAATAATAGAAGACGAACCTCAGATATGATGAGCTACGTCGTGCGAGCCCAGAGAAACAGAGAAAATTGATGAAACTGGAGACAAATGGCTTTCAAAGTTTCAGAAATGGCTTCCAAAATTTCAAGCGATAAAGTAAAGTTGAGAGAGACAAGTGAAGGAAGGAAAGAGAGAGGAAAGATAAGAGGAATAAAAAAGAGTCATTTGAAAATTTAAATCAAAGAAGTGTACAACTAAGTATAATTGCATTCTTTCTAAAAAATCGTAATTACATTCAATGAAAATTGTATATAATAGTTTAAAATAAAAAGTATAAAAATACTATTTCCTTGCTTTCAAAAAAATATTATTTCTTTAACATCATCATATTAAAGAAATTGACAAAAATTAAGGTACAAGATAAAAAAAATCCAAAAAACCCCTATTCAATAAACCAATGATATCAAAAACAAAAACCATTTAAAAAAGAACAGTTATAGCATAACAACGCAATAGATGAACAACAACATATACCAAACAAGTTCAATAGAAGAGGTTCAAACACAAGTGACTAACATAATTCATGCAAAACAAAGTCTTGAGTTGGAAAACCATAAAATGTAGTAAATCCAATCTGATTTAACACTACAGCACACGATGTTACTGGGAAATCCAGATAGTTTAGTAGTAGTAGATGTAGATAAACACAGTTGAGCTCACTGGCTAGGAGATCTATCTCCACCATTTGATTCTTTAACATAACCATCACGAACCGGACTTCTGCTACGCCTTGGACTTGGGCTTCTGCTCCTGCTCCTGCTCTGGCCCCTAACTGGGCTTTGACCCCTAACCAGGTGAGGGCTCTGACTGCGGCTTCTGGAGCCATTGTAAGGAGGTGGTGAGCGAGAGTATTGTCTTACTGGGCTCTGCCGTGGCGAATATGACCTTTCTTTGCTGTACCTTCTTTCTTGAGGTGAGATAGACCTGCCCATAAGTGTTCAAAGCATAATAAGATAATTTGGTAGCCATTCCAGAATGCAGTATGCACAAGACAGACAAATTGATCAGTACAGATAGGGGTGGGCACAGGTTCAGGACAGGACCAAACCATACCTACCATTTCCCATTTTTGGGAACCGAATCCAGAACCATTACATAAATGGCCAGTTCGGTCCTAGACCCGGTTCTCTGGTTCGGCTGTTAGAAATTGTTGATTTTCAATTTTTGTTAATTATTCAATTTATGGTCCAAATTAGACGATTTTGATCCCGATTTATAGACAAGTACTTAAAATTGTAATTATTAAAAGTTGTAACAAAAATCAAACATTAAGACTTAATTACTACAACCCAATCCAATTATAAAGTTCACAAAAAAATACTTAATAAAAGATAACATATCCACACTGATTCGGTATTTTAAGAACCGGAACCGAATCGGAATTATATGGTTCTTTCAATTTTAGAACCTGAACCTGAACAGTTACCCACGGTTCCCGGTTCAATGGTTCCAGTTCGGTCCGCGGCTTTGGGCCTAAATGCCCACCCCCCAAGTACAGAAACTCTGCCACACCCATGTGAGAACAAAGCCACAATTAATAAATCAACAATGTAAACATGGACCGATTAAATATATCGAAACAGCAAGCCAGATTAGTTTTTCTGATTCTGAATTCGGAAGTTATCCACCAACTTAACATGCCCCAAGGATGACAGTGCATCAAAGTTAAACATAAAGGCAGGAAACAAAATTATTTGATACCTTGAAACTTGCCTTCGCTTAGGAGGGGAATGATCACGGCTGCGAGACCGAGATCTTGCACGTCTTGTAGGAGGAGATCGGGAATAACGAGGTGGTGATCTCCTTCGATCATTTTGTCGACTCCCACTCCTGCGGCTACTAATAAATTTGAAGAAAATAACAAGTGAGAAAAAACAGAACGTTAACAGAGATATAACATTTGTATTTATAAAGCGAAGACTATGCAAAGCCACACAAAAGAAAATTAAAAAACTTCAGTGCAGAACAATCTCATTCGATACAAGGATGATGTGATTAGAGATCAGAGAAACACTACTACAAGCTGAAAAGGCTACAATGATTGGGATAGGAATTATTTATAATAGTTTGATATTGACAATGATGTATCTTCCTGAAACTTTAGTAGACCATATGGTTTACAGATTGTCCCACAGTTAGCAGAGACTTAAGTCGTCATTTTAATGCATCTCACCCTTTGACACTATAAAGACCACCTGATAAAAATGTTCTATGACAATACCTTGAAGGCTACACAAACAAATGCAAAGAATACCTTGGTCCTTCACGAGCTCGCATATCATTTGGCTTTTTCCTATTTTCCTCAGCAAATACCACAGTCAACTCTCGTCCAAGTAGAACCTGACCATCCATTTGATATTTTGCCTCTACAGCGTCATTAGGTTCTTCATATTGGATAAACCCAAAGCCTCGAGGTTCCCTGCAGATAATAGAGCAACAGTCGAACATGATACCACATTAATAATTTAATTATATCAAAAGGTAAAACTAGAATGGGTACTCTTTGGGGCATAAACCTTTCACCAACAAGGTTAATACCCAGCAATATGGAAGGTCGTTATAAACATGAAAAGCAAGCACTCTGCTGCTGACCTTGCAAGTATCAGTTTTAAGATGAGTTGAAATTCTTCAAGACTTGGAACATCTTCACAATGTATCCAAACCAAACTTCCTTCCAATCTTCACTATCATTAACATCATCTTCAAAAGAACTCTATTTACTTGATTGATGTCTTCAAAACTTTAATTTCACTGCTAAATCTCAAGAACCTCAATCAACACACACCCAGCTTGTAATAATTATATACTACAAGCATGAAGAAGGCCTAGTCATCAAAGCAATGAAGGGAGCTAAGTCCATCAAGATCAAGATTCTAAAACCATTAAGTTGATAAAGATATAAAAACTCTTGCATGATGATAGTAAAATTATGAGTTGGATATTTAGAACTAGACATACTGTAATCAAAGACTAGGGAATAACTATGCACACAAAATTATGACAACTCCACAAGAGGGATCAATCCAAAGATAAAACTTACAAATAAATTCAATGGCGCCACACAAAACTATTCTTCAACTAAGAAAACCAAGCAACCCTTGGAATTCAAGGGGCGTATAAAAATACAAGGACATAGAAAGAGAATCCTTTGAATCAAGAAAAATCTATAGGAAAAAGACTAATCACCCAATATAGTTAACAGGTAAACAATAAGCTAACAAATGCTCACCCAGTATAATAATCCCTTGGCAAGTAAATATCCTTCAGACGACCAAACTGCCCAAACGGCCTACGAAGGTCATCTGGCCTGCATAAGAGAATGACCATACGAGTCAGATGGAAGTGAGAGAGCCATAATAATCAAAACTCGGTTTGTACTCTCATTCATGCCCAAACAAGTTATAAGGCGACAAATACTACCACATTAGGTTCAGCTGCGTTATAAACATACCAAATCTCTCTTAAGATTCAATGCACAAGTACTAACCACATAACAACAAGAATTCTTAAGCACGCAAATTTCACATTACTTGGAGTTCATGATGGTCAAATGCTCAAACAATAATCTTTAGCAAGCTCGCATGCCCAATAGGGCTTTGAAAAGTGGTCAAAGAGAGCACTCACCTGTAAGAGGCCCCTTGCTCAATGAGGTCACCTGGTTGAGAGTATGTGGGGGGTTTGAATTTCTGTTTGGGAGATGGGAAGGGTACCCTTGAGATAGCTCATAATTTAATTTTTAAAATGTGCATGCCAGACTAATGACGAATTTATCCAGCAAATTTATTCATCTATATACATAACAAAATGCAAACAAAGTGTTTTCAGATTATTATATTGTTAATATTTAAGCCAAGAAATAAAAGGCACAACAACAAAATCTTCAGTGAATACAAAATTTCACAAAACATAGTAAAACAATGCTCAAACAAAACAATGAACCACAAAAGAGGAACTTAGCACAGACACATGACTGTATAGCAAAGAAAACCAAAACAACTTGAAGAAAAAGAAACTTTACCTGCAATCATGACGAAGGTTGCGAACAAGAAGGCTGGTAGGTAGATCTCTGCTACGGCCACGACCCCCACCTCCACCTCCACCTCCACCTCCTCCACCACCATAACGACCCCTGGGACTGGGGCTTCGTCCTCTTCTTCCATATCCCCTAGGCGGAGGCGATGGAGTGTAACTTCTTCCCCTCATTGTCACAGAAACTAGCAAAACACCAAAACAAGTCAGCAGAGAGAAAAGACACCAAACCCTAGAAAGCGATTGAATCGAACTCAAAAAGGGGGTCGATTTTGCGGAATGAACCCTAGAAAGAAGCGTTAATCGGAGCAAGAATACAGAAAATTGGAAACCCTAGCCGCAATACTGTAAGTATATACCTCAAAATCGGAGAGAGATGAGAGAGAATCGACGGCGGTTCACAGCGGCGGTGCTGTGTGTATATATATAGAGAGAGAAAGGGATCTATCTAATTCTAGGGCGAGACTGTTTGGTTTTGTTTCGTGTCGTAAATTAACAAAATAAAACTCAGGTAAATCAACTCTAAGTTAAAAGGTTATTTTATGTTTACTTATGTCCTTTTGTGAAACTTACCGTTTTTTGAATCTCATTTTACTATGGTTAGGTTAAGGAAAACTTCACCTTGGTTACACTTAATATTAGTTCATTCGAACATATTTACCCCAGCATTCTTCGGGGAAAATTGCAAAAAATCTCCTTTTAATTATGTTTTTTATACAAATTCTCTCTTCATTGTATTTTTACAAAAAATCTCTCACTCATTTTTATTTTTGCAAAAACTCTCCCTTACTCATGTTTATTTTTGCAATGTCTATGCAAATCCGTGAAAATTA
>JAYMTP010004032.1:0-15746 GCA_036897365.1 Geranium brycei | reverse complement strand
ATACAAACAAAAACGTTTTTCTTCAAAGTTGTAGGTCTTCTAATTCTCTTCGATTTGATATATCATTAGTCCGAAACATAGTTCGTATAAGAGAATTATGTCATTCAGAAGTTTTAGTATATTATTAATAATTAATTAATTATATTAATAACAACCATAGAGTTGAGCAAAGATTGAAGACATCTTTTTATATATTTTTTATTAAATAAATATATACCAATTTTGAATTTGAACAGGTCCGACCGGCCTGATTTCAAATCAGAACTATTGAGGGTATTTTGGTATTTTTATCTCAAAATTCTGTTAGATTTAATCTTGTTAGAGCTCAGTGAGACGAAATGTAATTTGAGTGACTGCAAAATTAAGTTTTATATTTTGTTGTACTTACGTGAGAATGACGTATAGTTGACTGTATTTATATATAATTACCCATTTATTTTTCCTAAAACACACGTTATAATATCACTCACATTCACTCTATTCTTGAGGCTCAAATTCAAGTTCAGTGCAAATGAGCCCAAATTGGCCCAAACTCAGTGTGAATATTTTTGTGATTTTTCTAGATTATCAAGCAAGTCACCAAGGATAGTCGCACATGTGTGAATATTTTGTTCAGATGTGTCATGTGTGCAGAGAATTCTAGAGAAGCAATCTTAGCACTTCAAGGTGTTTTGTGATAATCAATCTCAAATGTCCATTTGTGATAATCAAGCATTTCGAGAGTTGATGAGTTGCGGGTCGGAGATGGCGACTTGGAGGCTGAGTTCGGAGTCATTCCGAGAGTTGATGAGTTGCGGGTCGGAGATGGCCTACCAAGGTTGTATTCGGTTCCTCTACAATATTGACATGACAATAAACTATATATAATATATCATATTACAATGTCAAATTATTCTTATTCTTCGTTGTTATCAAATTGTTTTTTTAACGTCATCCAATAATTTTTTTTATGAATCATCCAGTTTTTTCTAAAATTTTAATATACCAAAAAAATCCTCTTATTATATATACTTGTATGAGTTTGAGGCCTTTTTTGGTTAGGGGCCTTAAGTGGTGGTTTCACTCGTTTAATGATAGAGACGTCTACAAACTACTCTTAAAGCTATAAAAAATGGATGCTTTTAAAATCTCATTAACGTCTGTTTTGGTGTTTTTGATGAAACTATAGAGTATATTAGATTTATAAGCTCATTCGAGATATTAAAGAATTTATATTGCGACATATTATATTTTAGCTCACAAATTTCATCAACAATGTAGACTTTCATCGTAAACTTAATGTGTCCTCTTTACATATTATTTCACACTTTTCGTTATTAATTTTACGTTTCTATTAGTGCACATGTATTCATGTTAAACACTTTGTTTGACGTAGGCATATTCTTAATTCAATAAATGCACATTCACGATTTGATAAAAAATTATTCATAATTTAATGAAAATATATTTATTACAAACTTATATCAGTTATGAACAAACCCGACACTAAAATCAATAAAATGTCAAACTCAAAATCAGTTTATTTGAAAGCTCATTTTAAGTCATAAGCTGAATATTAAAACAAAAAATAAGGTTTTAATTTTCAGGTCGGTACCATAAACCGCCCTACAAACACGTTACCAAATTTATCACGCATTTTATTGGGTCAATAAATTGGGCCGACAATATCAATCATTTATCATCATCATAAACGGCCCAAGACATTTGGGCTTTGGCTTGACAACTCAAGAGCAGTGCTGTAAAAATTCCGACTTGTCCTATTAAATTATGATTAATCTAGTTTCCAGTTAATTCTTTATAATTTTTAATTAATCATTTGATCCGTTTTATTTTGATTAATCTCCTATTAATTTTCTATTAGCCCTCAAAATACTCTCTCCGCCCAACCAACCTACTACATTAATCAAGAGTCAAGATTATATACATCCGTTTTACCAAGACATTGTTTTGTATGCGTGTGAATGAGAGAGTGTGTGTGGCATATGATTAACCCTCTTAATTATGATCAAATATATGTATAATAAATATGTAAATTGGAGAGAACAAAATTAGAGAAATTACGGAAAATGAATAAACTGAGTAAAAATCGCAGCACTTTGAAAATTTGATGAATGATAATTATGAGTATTTTAGACATTTCACGCTTTAATAAATTTTTAAAAAATGTAACCAGATGAGTCAAAACGAATCTTTTTAAAAGATGTATAATAATTTGTAAAAGGATTCCAACTACGTATAATAAATTGTAATTAACTCTTAAAACTTTTTTAACAATAAGCCCATAAATTAAAATTGCATAGTATATATATATATCTTAAGCAGTCATCATCTTCAAATGCATGCGCAAATTATACTTATCTTATTTAAATTGTGTTGACACATGAGAAGCTCACAGTCAAAGGCCACAAGTGAATCCTCCAAAGGAGTACAGTCGGCGAATTTAGATCTTGATCGGAGAATTCTCAAGAATACGGATGCACCAGCCAAGGCATTTCCTTTTATGACCTTGTCGAAGGTAGATTCGTCACGGTCACACGAGACATACACTACTTCAAACATGTCATCGTCGGATTGTGAGCTATACTTAAATTTTAACATGGATTCTAACTTTTTCTTGTCTGAATTTAGAATGTGGAGCAAACAAAACCAAGACTTTCCCAAAGAGTTCCGACCTTGGAACTTGATCGCATCCTCGACGACTAGGTCGGATCAAGGGAGGCCCGCCAGAGGGAAAGATCGTTTGCAACTTCACTTTCATCATTTTTTCATGCTCCATTTTAAAAACCCTTCTTTGTGTAAACGGGTAGGCTTCGATCCCAAAATTATTTACCATGTCAGTACCATATCGTTCAAAGTGAGTTCCATCGACGATGGGTTTGTCTGGATCGATGATAATAGTAGAAAAAAACATAATTTAAATTATTACACTCGAATTCTAAAATTCGGGACAGAGTTTTTTAAAACACTAACCCAATTTCATATAATCAGACGACCAATAGAAGGATGTATGCATAATTAGGCGGACCTAAGTGAATTTAGGCAATTTTGTTTTTTAAAATGTCAAAACCTAAATTAACTCTACTTTTATTGGTAATTCTGTCATTGAAGGAGATGTATGTAACACATATGAATATTTTATGATATATTTGTATCCTAAATATTTATTATTACTTTTATATGCATGTAAAATAATTTATTTTAATAAAATTTAAAAATAGGGCAATACACATCATTACACTAAAAGATTGTTGTATCAAAGTAAGATAACAATTAACAGTTAGTTTCAAGCAAATAATTACGAGCTCCATCTTCAGATTTCTTCTTGCCCACCTTCACAATCACACGTAGCGGCCCATAGAGATCGGCCCTATTCGGCCCAATAAAATTACCCAACTCAGCCCATAGATTTGGCCCATTTTGGTAAAAATAAAACCTTTATGGGTACTCGATCTACGGCTATTCAAAATAAAAAAAAATTATACTTCAAATACAAACATAGAAACTATTAATGATTGTTAGATTATATTCATCTGTGGGTGTTATTAATGACCGTTATAATGTTGTCTTGTCGTAAAATCTTCAACTTCATTCAAGAAAACTTTATCTTGATTGATTAAATTTGATTTTTTGTCATGGTAGATTTATCCGATAGAATTATTAGCAATAGACAATCTTACTTGTTTTTACACATTTTCAAGAGATTAATGAACAAAAATTCTTTGTCAATGTCATGGTCCTTCATCCAAAATTATAGATTTTCTTTCTTGTCATCAAATTTCAAGAATGTTTTATCTCGATCAATTTGAATTTGGGACTTTGTGAATAATTTCTTTTGTTGGAACGGACAAAAAGGCCTATGGTTGGCTAACGAGGTTGTTATACTCTTTATTCATGAGTTCATCTGATGGAACTGAAATAAAGAACCTAAAAATATAGAAGAAAATAATTAAAAATTTATTTTCATATATTAAGTCATCGATATTTATTAATTGAACATAAAAATATTATATCAAAAAATAATTATTTTGGTAATATTTTGTTAAAACCAAACCGGTTTAGTTCGGTTTTGAATTACGTGACCAAACTTATCAAACAATAAATTGGGCTGGCAATTTGAATCATCAACGGCCAATAAATAATCTTGATCATGGGTCAGGACACATCACGCGTTGTTGCTAGGTGATTAAATGAATCTTACTTATTTAGTTCATATTTTGTTTGATTGAATTTATAGAAGAAAGAGAAACATTAATTGAAGTGCTATATGAATGTATGATTAAAACTTGAAAGGAAAAAATTGGCTTTGACTGGTTGGTCTTCACATTGACTCTCTTCAGGCTCGGACTAAGTTCAGTGTAGCAAATGGGCCCATTTGAAAAATCTCTCTTGTCATTACATTAGGGAGGGTTTGTAAATGGAAGATAATTGAGCCTTTGTGTCATGTCTATGATGCAAATAAAATGAATCCGGTACATTCTTGATAGTCCATCTCAATCTCAATCTTCACCTTTATTTTTGTCACACGACTCAACTCTCGGTATGATTGTGAATCCACTCTCTAAGTCGTGATATATCCTTTTGGTGAAAAAATTTTCCCCATCATAGTCGGCTAGATAGTGCACATTAGAAACCTAATTCCATCAATTTTTCTCGTTGCCTTTTGAGGCTTCTTCTAGAAAAGGAGAAGATTAGTGGGGAAGAGGATGAAAAGGAAGAAGAAGACGGGGGCGGGAATCGTTCATACGCTCCCCTGCCAGGAAGAGGCCTCGGAAAACAACAAAGGAATTTTGTTGAATTGATATTCTGTTATGCTTGGTCAAGCCGGTCGTACCACCCCGACAAGTTGAGGTGGCCTTCTTTGCCCTCTACGGGAGATGGTCGGCTACCTTAAGAAGAATGGTTAGGGCGAAGTGGGCAGCATTAATTCAAACAAGGTCATTGCACACCGTCTATGGGACAACACTTCCACATTAAATAATTGTGATTTCTATTATGACCGCGAATGAAGAGCCGACATGGATCTTCTGGCCAAATCTCAACATTTGGGTGTTCCCTGATGACGACGCGTTCTGGCGTCATGAGTGGGAGGACCACGGTATTTTAGTGTGGGACGACGACCGATACTTCAAGAGGGTGCTAGAAGTTGGCAGAGAGATTATCAGCGAGAACGCCCGAAACCTGAGTCATGAGATGATAAGAAATTCATAGCAAACAACTTTTAAGAAATATACGTAGTGTAAGGAGATGTATTACTACAAACTATTCTTATATATATACACACATACAAACTACTCTCAAAGCTAAGAAAATGGATGCTTCTAAAATCTCATTAATATCCGTTGCAATTATTTTTATCCGCAAACTTATGATTCTTAAGAGTTCTGAAGATTATTGTGTCAATAATGAGCTCAAGACACAGTTTTATGTCAGAAAGATGTCCAATATTACCACTTGAATCCCACCGGAAGAGAGATGCCCAATAAAAATTGGGAGAGGTTCAACATAAGCTGGAAATAAAGGCGAGATACCACAACGTGACTCAAACTCAGAATCTTTGAACCCAAGTTCAAGTGCTTAACCAATTAGTAAAGCAAGCGTCCGTAATTTTCGTTGTAAACTTAATGTGTTTTCTTTACAAATATTTCACACATTCCTTATCAACTTCACGTATTTCTATCAGTACATACGTATTCACGTTAAATATTGTTTGATATAAACATGTTCATGATTCGACAAAAACACACTCACGATTTGATGAAAAAACATTCACGACTTGACGAAAAATCATTCACAAATTAATGAAAACATCTTTATTACAAATTTATATTGGGTATGAACAAAACAGGTTCTCCATCGATTCAGTTTCAGTTCATATAATTAAAACTGATAAAAAATCAAGCTGAAAATCAAATGATTTGGACACGTAGCTTATATTAGATCACCGTGTTTATTAATTGAGCCTTAAAATATCGAGTCAACAAAAAATAAGTTTTAATGAAGTAATGGTTACGAATTGGTGGAATTTGAAGAAGGTACACAAAAAGTAAGTGATAATAATTTTTTAAAACCGAACCGGTTCAGTTTTGAGTCGGTACCTTCAACAGTTTTACAAACACGTGACCAAATTCATCACGCGTTTTATTGGGTCAATGAATTGGGCCGACAATATTATTCATCATCAACGGCCCATGATCTGTATCGCAGGCCAGGAGACATCAACGGCCCAGAATAAAGCCGTGCAGGGTTAGGGTTTTAGAAGATATATAAACGCTCCGTCCACAGTTCTCTCTTAGCCGCCTCATTTCCAGAAACTCTCTCGGAGCAAAGAAGCTAAGGTCAGTCTCTATCGCTCTCTCATCTTTCTGAAAATCACCAATACGTTTCTATGTGTCATTTGATCATCATGAAGATTCAGCTTATGATTCTAGATCTGTTTGTTGCTGTTTGTGTGAAATCTAGATTTGTGATTTTGCATTTTCCTTGATTTATTGTACGTGTCTTCCGATTTCCGTTTGATCTTGATCTGTAGATTTGTGGTTCTGCGTCGTTTAGGTCATGTGTTTGGCTGAGTGAGGTAATTTTCATTGAAGCTTGTGTAGTTGGTTTCGATCATCTATGTGTAGTGGATTGTTGTGTGGATTTTTGTAATTCTCTTGGAAATTAGATTTGTTGATGTGATGTGTGTGTTTGAGAAGCTCCCAGTGATTGAACTATATTTGTAAAAGTTTCAGCCTTGTCTGTCTGACTGTATTTGTTGATAATTTTGTTCTGAGGGAGCTTTTTTGATTGATCTGTAGCTTATACGGGTGGTCAATTGAAAATTGCTTGGAAATGATTGTCTCTACTTTAAAAGATAATTGATACACATTTTTGTATGGGTATGTGTTTTGTTCTATGGAACACACTCCAGTTATGTATTATGGACGTGTTTTGTTCCATGGAACACTATTTATGTATCAGGGCTTTTTGTTTTCTTCTATGGAGTACACTCCATTTAATAATTATGTATGAGAATGTCTTTCTGTAGGTACTACGTAGGAACAGTAAGGTTAATGCTGTTAGTTTTGTGTTATGGTGATCTGTAATATTGATGAGAACCCAGTTTGGTTATTGCTATGTTGTGAAGTTGTGAACAATTGAACCTCATGTAAGGGTGGTGTTCTAAAATATTGCTAGACTAATTTGGAAGAGAGGACAGGTAATCAATGTAATTAACAGACTAGTTGAAGACTAAAATTGACTAATTGGACTATTTGGGAATTTTTTAGAACACTGTAATAGTTTCAGCCTTGTCTCCAGTAATATGATTGTATGAACATTGCTATTAGCTTATTCTTTTTATTGATTCTTATGGTGTTTCATACATATAAAACATATGATTTGTTTCTCATTATTTGAAGTTGGATTGCTAAACCTGTATTGTTATTGCTTCAGGAGCAAAATGGGTCGAAGGCCAGCTAGGTGCTACCGTCAGATCAAGAACAAGCCCTACCCCAAGTCAAGGTACTGCAGGGGTGTCCCCGACCCCAAGATCAGGATCTATGATGTCGGCATGAAGAAGAAAGGTGTTGACGAGTTCCCCTTCTGTGTCCATCTTGTCTCATGGGAGAAGGAGAATGTCTCCAGTGAGGCCTTGGAAGCTGCTCGCATTGCCTGCAACAAGTACATGACTAAGTTTGCCGGGAAAGATGCCTTCCACCTGCGTGTCAGGGTCCACCCCTTCCATGTCCTCCGTATCAACAAGATGCTTTCGTGTGCTGGAGCTGATAGGCTCCAGACTGGTATGCGCGGTGCCTTTGGAAAGCCACAGGGTGTGTGCGCTAGGGTCAGCATTGGACAAGTCCTGCTCTCTGTTCGCTGCAAGGACACGAACGGGAACAATGCTCAGGAGGCGCTCAGGAGGGCCAAGTTCAAGTTCCCAGGGCGACAAAAGATCATTGTGAGCCGCAAGTGGGGATTCACCAAGTTCAGCAGGGCCGATTACGTCAGGTGGAAGCAGGAGAACAGGATCCAGCCCGATGGTGTGAACGCCAAGCTTTTGGGATGCCATGGACCTCTTGCTGCCAGGCAGCCAGGAAGGGCTTTCCTGAGTGGGGACATCAACGTTGTTGCTTAAGTGGTTCGGTTTAACTTTCCGTCGTTCTTATTTCAATTCTGGATTTCGGTTATTAATCATGTTTACTTCGAACAGGTGCTTTGAACACTGTCAGTATTTTATGAGTATGGAACATCAGTTTATGACATTATATTTATATTTCCATTACACATTGATTTGCATGTTTTCTATTTCTACACATTGATCAATTTTGTTTCCTTCATGCATATTATTGATTTTCATGAATGTGATGCTGTTGTTCCTTTGTAAGTTCTCTTTCCACTTGGATCAAGTTTTAAATATGTTTGGGTCATAGTTTTTGCTTTGTATTGATAAGTATTATATGATTTTATTCTTCATGCTTTTAAAGCTGCAATGCTATACGATATGATTGTGAGCTTCATTCATCAAAATCTACAATGAATTACAATGATCCACAAGTTTTCTAAAATTTATGACTAATAACATTTTTTCAGAACATTGAGCTAAGCTGTGTACTGTTTCAATTAAATCTTCATCTTGGCATAAATGGTAGTGAACAATTTTCTTCTGGAACGTTCTCTTAACTATTGAATTTTAGAGATTGACATGATTCTATGTTTCAACCAAAAAGTCATCTATTAGACATACTGTGGAAGTGTAACTATGGATCAAAATCCCACAAAAAGAGGTTACACAGAGATTTAAAGAAAATATGTTAGGGTGCAGGAGTACAAGTACAAAATTCTTGCTTTGCTAATCTAAATATGTTTAAAAATAACAAGATTCTTCCGTTGGGAAGTTCCCGAACAAAGTCTCTGAAGAAGCGATCCGGTCAGGTGCAAAAAGAATTGCTCTACTCCTGAAAATGATATGTAATAAGACATTAATATTACAAGCAAGAACTATGATTAAGTACCATGTATGACTTGTAAGATATAACAAAAAGGAAATTGACACACTTGCGCTTCGGAATAGGAAGTTATTGGGCCGATCACATATAATGAAAGTAATTGTGAACACTTATGCTCACATTTAGAGAGCAGTATCAAATGATACCATCAACAGACCATTAGTAGATGCATAATCACATTTATATGACAATGTGCTTCACATTTCTATGTTCTTATGACTCTCATGCTAAAAATTAGACCATCACGCTATCATTCTCTAAACAAACTCAATGCACCTGGTTGTTTAGGGGAATAGTTCATGACACTTAACAGCACATTGAAATATGATATCTTCAAGCAAAACACTGTCTCCAGCATGAAGTTAAATAATGAGTAATTTGAATGCTGTAGGATAAATAGACATGCTTATACCTGCTCCATCGGTGCAGGTTCATCATTCTTCACTTCCTCCATATTCTTGGGTTCATTATCAGACTTGTTTTGACCACTAGGGATCATTTCTTCATCCTTTTCTTCAACAACAGCATTGGCACTAGCATCATCGTCTAGAGTTTGCAAATCTGCTGGCAGTTGACCTGTCTTCAGTGCCTGGCCAAACGCAAGCAATTTTAATGTATGATTCGTTACAAACACTTCAATGTCTGAAGAACAAAAAATCTATTAAGCCAATTTAGGAACAGGCAAAATACCTGCTCAAGTCTTGCGACTTCTTCAAGAGTCTGGGAGTTCACAATAGCAGCCTGCATACATTAATAGAAAGAATCAAATAGTCTGAACATTACCACAAACTCTGAAGACTGGTAACATTATAAGATTTACACGTAAATGATAACATGAAGAGAGAGAAGAAGAAAGCATTCCACTCGAGTAAATCAATAACATTATAGAAGATTTTTTTTTGCTAAGAATCTTTATTCCATATGCGGGTTGTACATGGAAGCAGTGAAGCTTATCTTTTATGGCGAAACTTTTCACCATATTGTCTCTGAATAGGCTGAAACCAAGGTTTTCATAGAATTCAATTCTGATCTGCATTACAACCTATTACTTTACTAGGGTGCTTTTGCTCTTCCCATATATTATACGGTGATGTCAAGTTCAAGAGCGTTATAGAATTCAACTTAACATTTCAAACAAATCAGTACAGATATAATATGGCATATTGAAGCAGATAAAAACAACGTCACCAAATATGATACCTTGATAGCCGTTATTTGCTCAGGTGTTGGAGCAACTACTTTTGGAGTTTGCTGTTTCTCTGCAATTTCAGAATCATTTGGTACCTCTCCAGGTGAAAATGTCTTTGCAGATTCTTTTTTGACCTCTTCCTCAGCTTCTTTGGATGCGAACAAGTTTGCTGCTTCCAGCCTCTCCTATATCGACAAAAACACAATTAAATTTGAGGAAATAGATTCATGGGGACTCAATGCTAAAGTTGTATTGCTTTTGGTTCTAAACTTGATTATTAAAACATCAGTTAGCAAACAAAAACATCCAAAACATTGTTGTTTCAATCATTTCCATCACGAGTGTAACTATTATATCCCCACAATCAATTCTGATCACACCCGGAGTTATAAGAAAAAATGGGAATCTGAGACCCGAGAGAATTAACAAGTTCCAAGATTGCTGTGAAGGGCATTTATAGCTAGCAGGCAAGATTTTCAATCTGATACAATAAATGGACAATGAGCTCCAATGCAACCTTTGTTGGTTGAACTTTATTGAATGAAACAAACAAACCCATCTTACATTCTATCCATTTGAAAATTGATATGACTGAGGACCAAATACCAGAGCTAGGATCAATAAAATAGCTTTACCTTGTTTTTCACTTTCTTGAAATCCAGAACCCGAAGTGATTTTAGTTTGTGGATCACATACAGCCTATAATTCGGTTTCTTCGTGATGTTATTATCTAGAAGACTAAGGAACTGCAGCTTTTGAAGAGATGCAAGGGGATCAATCTCTACCAAGTTGACAAGCCTGTTGTTCGTAAGAACCAACATGTGCAATTTGGGCAAGTACTCTGCAAAATAAAGCAACTGTGAATGCTACCAAAAGGCAATAAATCATGAGGAAAATGGCATTCTAATTTAATATGTACCTCCAATGTTGGGATTGATTCGAGTAATTCTATTATTATTGATGATCAAAGTTCCCAGACGGTTGAGCAAGGGTAAATTGTCCAGCTTGACGATTTCATTATCAGACAAATCAATGGTGTCAAATTGGTCCTGCAATAAGCCAGTGTAGAACAATGCAATATTATGGCCGTTATCATAAAAATGCAATAGTAGCATTTGAGTGTATGAGTGAACTCGCTTGCATAAATAGCTAATCGAACCACTATAAGAGAACTCAAAGCTACATAAAAGTAAAACAGGAAATGGAAGGTAGGTGCAAGTGATAAAATCATTATCTCGGAGCCTCCAGGGTTCACTTGTGGGTCAAATAAGCATAAAGTTCTTTCAAAAGTTGACTAATAGTTCTAATTTCACTTTCCCCGCCCGTCAAAAACTAATCTTGTTTTGAAACATAGCACCATCCCGTCCATACAACAACTACTCTAACAGACCGTCAAATAATGAGAGATTCCATAATTTACAGGGTTTGAACTTAGCTTAACATTTCTAAAAACTCATAATCTGTTTGACATTGTTATTTGCATTTCACGGAAACATCGACTGATTGTCATCCACAGCATAAAGACTAAGAGCATAGGAAAAGCAAAATCTGAAAGCATACTATATATCAGTGTTCTAAAATTCCCCGACTTGCCCGATTAATCCCTGATTAGTTCCCGATTAATCATTCAATCCGATTTATTTTCTGATTAATCCCCAATAAATCCCCTAAAGGTCCTCTCCGCCCAAATAGCGCCTACAGTTGTTTAGAACACAAGTGCTCGTTTGTTCAAGGACAGAATTGGGAAACAGATACACAAAGCTAATATATGATATATTTCAAGATACAAACTCAAGACATGTTCAACAAAAGAACATCAAAGCTAGAATAAATTCCCAGATCAGCATTAAGTCCTAAACTGACACAGAGACTAACAAATTGCCAAATTTATGCTCAGTTTGGTTCATCTAAACTGAGCTCATCCTATTCCACAGCCTCCCAATGCATCATCAATTATGGAAACTTCATTCAAAACACTAAGAACTGTAACACAGAACTCACCTCAGTGGCACCCAAATTCTCGATCACAGCAATCTTGTTCCCTGAAACCCACATCAAAAAACACGTAACAAAAATCAATCAACCGATCATAAACCCTATCAGCAACAAGTACACATTCATGGCGCGTGAGAACGGTACAGGGAGCAAAATTAGGGTTCGAAAAGAGCCACCTCGAAGATCAAGCTCGCGCTCCTTGGCGGCATTGAAAAAGTGAGGGCTGTTCCACATCAAATCGGCCGTGAGCCTCACCATTTCTTCGCTGGTCGAAGAAGACGAAGCTGTGGTCGAGCCGGCGTATTTTAGCAGCAGACGATCAGGAAGCCAGCGTATTTTAGCAGCAGACGATCAGGAAGCCAGCGTATTTTAGCAGCAGACGAAGAGGAAGAAGAAGCAACAGCAACTGTTACTGGTTATGGAGGGAACCACAGTTCTTATATGGCTTTCGGCCCAATAATAGCAACCGGCAAAATGGGCCTCTGGCCCATGTGAGTAAGTTGGGTAAATTCAAATTATTAAACGATTTAATGATAATATGTACGTTCTAAATTATGATTAATCGATTATGGTTTGATTTAGAGCTGTCCAAAAAAAATGTTCGAACCGAGAAAATTTGAATCGATCAGAGCGGATTCAATTTAATTATCGGCAGAATTAAATTTAATTAATCTAATTTCAATTCGTAATAATCAAGTCGATAGAAAATCAAATTGAATTGAGCGTAATAAATTTGAACACGTATCACATTTTAAACTACCGATCTTCAACTATTAAATTTAAAAAATGAGCCAAAACAAATATGTGGAACAATAAATAGAAGATAAGAAGAATATCAAAATTTACTTTAAGTGAAATGATTAAATTGAATTAAGTTAAATTTTACAAAAAAACAAATTGAATTAAGTTAAAAATTAACTCGTCTAAAATAAAGTTAATTGTATCAAATTAATTCAATTTTGACTATTTATTTATTACAATCGAACGGATCGGTCCAATTTGTTTGAACTGATTTTAAATTATTAATTACCGTCTATTTCAAATATTGTAAGAAACGTTATGAGCTAATCATTAAAGATAAACTTCTGAAATCTAATTACTAATCAACTGAAAATATATCAATTAAAATAATTAACTGAAAGATTAATGAGTCAAATCTTTCACCTTCAAAAATGAGTTAAAATCTTTTTACAACACTGTGGAACACTCTCTCACTACATTCCCAACGCTCAAACCAAAAACGCAACGATTTCTGAAGCTTCTTCGAGCTCTCGAATCTTCTGTCCCTCTTTCTTCTTCAAGCTCAGTCCTCTGATTTCAACGCTGTGGCTCAAATCAGTACCTCAAACGAGAATCGAATCGGAATCGGAACCTGTAATTTCTTTTTCTGTGGAAGAAATGGCGCGGAGGAGCTTCGCGCCGTGGCTGTTCCTGTCGCTGGTGGCGAGAGAGAGCGAGAATCGATCCTCTAGGCGGTGCTGCTCTGGTCCTCCTCGAAGGAGGAGAGAGATCTGGTGATCACGACGAGCTCGACGGCGGTAACATTCCTTTCTCTTCTTTCAAGGCTTTAATCGGTTAATTTAGTTTCTGGAAAGTGCCTGAAATTTATGCTCGTTTCTGTTTTTGATCTAATGAAGTGTGATTCAGCTAATTTTTATTTGTGTATTGTTGATTATGTTGGGAACTGCTGTGGAATTGATCTTATAGCTATAGTACATTGCTAAAAATCAGTGTTCTGGTGTTGAAAATTAGGGTTACTGGAAACTGATAGCTTGTTATGGTTCTGTTATGTAGTGGATGAACTGAATTGCAAAGAGAAGTGTTGGATTTGTCATCAATAATTGCTTGCCTTTGTATTAGAAAGTGTTCTAGAAAACATTAGGCACTAGTTAGGCAGATAGAAGAGCCTCCGGGGACTAATGTAGTCGGCAATTAGTCGAACTAATAGGGGATTGATAAGGACTAACCATGTATTGTTCGAACACTGATTAGAATACTTGAGTCTTATTCAATGTATATTAGGATGATACATGTTGTGGATTGCCAATCAAGGACTAATTGAACTAATCATCTAATTTTTGTTTGCTTAGCTTTGATTATGTTGGAAACTGCCGTTGAATTGATCTTATGGCTATAGTACATCACTAATAAAAAAACCCGGTGTTTTGGTGTTGAAAATTAGGACATTAGTGTCACTGGAAATTGATAGATTGTTAGCTTTTGAATTGTAAAGGGAAGTGGTGAATTTGTCGTCAATAACTGCTTTCCTTCTTATTCGAATACTAGACTTTTAATGCATTTTAGGATGATTTACATTATTTATGCGATAAATGTTGTGGATGACCAATCTCGTAATCGAGAAATTTCCCTGGCCAAACATTGTATACATTTTAGACAAATATCAATGAATTTGCTATTGTGTGAGGGAATGGTTGTATGCATTTCTCATTAATCTCCAAAGAGATTTAAATTGTAGGTTTCTTTTGGTTCAAAGATGTATGTGGTTTTATTGAGAGTTCGAAAATTGTTTAGGTCATACTGATCCTAGAAAAACTAAAGGAAAGCGCAGAAGATATTCAACGCCTATCAATCACCCAATGAGATTAGGAAGCGTCAAGGTGAAATGAAGGTGAGGTTCATTAAACCTTTATTGTTCAATACATGTAAGATTGACATATGTGATAAACCTCATCCTTTTCTTCTCTTTGGGTTTTGGTTTTGATTTTGTTACAAGATCAATATGTATTTTTGCGACTTTCTTTATTTTCTACTTTGCGTTGAAATATAACATACTACTAGCATTCGGTATTTTTATTATGGGGAAAGGGAACTTAGGTACACCACCCAAAAGTTTGTCTTTCTAGCACATGTACACCCAAGTTTAAATTGACATTTTAAGTTCACTCAAGTTTCCATTTTAGTGTTTCGCAACTGAATATGAGAAAAATAGGAACTTGTATGAGTGGGAAAGATAAAAGCAAACTTGAGACTACCTATGTTAGAAAGCAGTGTTCTAAAAATCCCCGACTTGTCCGATTAAAACTTTATAATTCCTGATTGATCCCTCAATTCAATTTATTTTACGATTAGTTCCTATAAGACCCTCTCCGTCCGACTAGCGCTTAGCGTCTTTTAGAACACTGTTAAGAATACACAGTTTTGGGTGTACCCATGTGTCCTTGCCCCTTTTATTTTCTACTTCCCATTGAAATATAACATGCCACCAGCAATCAGTATTGCTGGTGTACTTTCTGTAAACATATTTTGAACTTATATCAAGTGGCTCACTTGTATGCTATTATTATTTGCTCAGATTTGAACAACTTCATACTGTGGAACTTTTGGAGAAGCCACCACCCAAAGTTGCTCTATGCAGAAGCTGAAAATCCCATGATTCAGGTAACTTAGAAACTAACAGATTCTGTTTCTAGGAGATATTAACTATTAAGCAGCAAAAACCATTGATCATATATATAACACATCAAAATGTACAATATTCATGTATCCCTCAAGAAGACGAAGACGGGAACACGTCCTTGACGGCCGAGACCGCCGACAAGTAACTGAGGGTGTCC
>JAYMTP010004031.1:0-15748 GCA_036897365.1 Geranium brycei | reverse complement strand
TAGTGGATCTAGCGTCCAATGTGTGTATAAACATTTTTATACATTGTAATATTCGATGTGAAATTTCGAATTTATACGTGGACGTAACAAATAGAAGGCTAGCTATATTTATAAATCAAGTACTCTTATTTTATTTGGATAAGAACTTTGTTGATTTCCTATAATTGTTTTTCTTGCGCGTGAATGTCTCCGAATCTTGATTCTTTATGAGTTCTTTTAATAGGAAGAACCTTCCATGGCCTGTTTATTGAGGTTAATGTGGGTGAGTTGACTAATAGAGTCCAATTAGGGATAAGTAAAGTGAAAGATTCAAATGTTAGATTTCTCAATAATGCTTACTAGCTTGGACTTGTAGATAGGGCTGTAAACGAGCCGAGTTTTTAACGAGTCATTTGAGCTCGGCTCGTTAAATATTCAGTTCGGACTCGTTATAATCGAGCTCGAGCTAAATTCGAGTTTAATACTAGGCTCGTTTAATAAACGAGCCGAGCTCGAGCATAACTTTTTAAGACTCAATAGGCTCGCGAGCCGACTCGTTTAATATTTAATTAATTATATACTTATATTAATATATTTTTAAAACTGTATTATATATTTATATTAGAATTAGACGATCGAATGAAGTCAAGCCAATCTCAAGTTGGCTCATTTATTATTTAATGAATTATTTATTATTTATTTAATTTTTAATGAATATTTGTATTGAAATTTAAGTGAACTGAATCGAGCCGAGCTCGAGCATGTCTATTTTGTTTCGAGCCGAACTCGAGTTGGTTGCATAAACTCGTTCGAGCCCGAGCCGAGCTAGAGCCCTGCCAAAATGAGGCTCAATTCGGCTCGTTTACAGCCTTACATAGAACTATGCGATGTTGAAAGCATTCAATTCCCAGAAGCACATATGCAATTCCAAGTCCATCATACATGTTTGAAAGATATGTACAAAGGGAAGGGGTGCAGAACTATAATAATGCCCACATTAGAATTTCTCATGATCGATTACACACTCGCATATAATGCTCCTAAGGGCTTAGGTGCAACAATCAATGTCCAACAGTAACAGCCCAGGGAAGGGAAGGGAAGGGCCTTTATGTGACGAATATATCTGATTTTTCGCTGTTCAATTGAAAGATAAACTATTCAAATAAACCTCCTCTTTTTTTCTTTCTTTTTTGTTGTTGTTGTTATAACGTTGCCGCATTTGTAGTTACCCTCAATTAAACATGAACCAACACAGACAAAAAGCTTATATATTTCCGATTACAGACTACTGTTGTTCTGAATTTCCCATTTTGATCAACTAAAACATAATGTTAATAGTTCAAACAACCATTTAGATCTAAGTCGTTTTATCCCTCACTTTAAAAACTCATCCCCCTGCCAAACCTCAAAACCCTACTTTGGCAACCCAGCCCCAATCAAACCTTAGCCAGTACAGATAAAATCTTATAGAAGTCAAACTAAAGGCTACTATTGTTCTGAGTTTCCATTTAGATCCACTAATCCATACAGTTAATAGCTCAACAACCCAATTAGTTATTAAATCGTTTAGCACTCTCCTTGGGCATCTTTGCATTATCATTATAACACATATGGCTAAGTGGCTTTACAGAGTAATAAAATTAAGCACCTGAAGCACATGATCAATACGTCCATCACCTCCTGTTACTCTCTCCATCATAAGACACCCATATGATATCTCTTCTTTTTGTAGGACACTTTCTGATCCTTCTGCAATGCATACATTAAAAGCAAACTAATTAAATAACCAGGAAAATGTAAACTATTGAGAGATTTTAATGCACTAAAAGTAAAAGATCAAAACTAAGATTTTGGTCCTTCGCGTCACTGTTAACCAAATGGATATTTGAATTAACCAAACAAAAGGATATGAATACATCATGTCCACATAAAATGCAACTAAAACAGGGTGAAAAGTTCAGTTACCTTCAGAGCTATCAGTGTTTCCTGGTTGGCAAACTGTCAGCACTTGGACCTGTTTAAAAGCAGAGTTTAGAATATATGCCGCTTCTCACATATGTCTGGAGAGAATGAATCCCCTACAAACCCCTCTTAATGTACAAACTACAAACTATGATATATTAGTAACAATGCAATGATACATTCTGTACGATACATTGGTGTATCATTGCCTTGTCACTAATGTATCATAGTTTTTAGGTTATATTTTAAGAAGAGGTTTGTATATATTCTTCATTTGATAGTATAATCCAATCCAAACTCAAATTAGTATGATAACATCTAACATGGAAGCGAGAAGAATTTCAACCAGGATTAATTCACAGGTGACCACTATGTCGTGTTTCTATGCAAGAACATGCACACGAAATGCTAAACCACATATTTGCAGTATAATAATTACAGATTGTACCAATATATACCAACCTTACTAGTCTAGAGTGAGGATTCTCATACTTGGCCACTGCTTTAGTGATTATGTAAAAAAAATTCAGTACTAGTGAGCAATACGCATATTATAAGGGTACCTCGTCCCCATAAAAAAAATCAATAGATATATAGGTTGCAAGTCAAGGAAATCTCACCCTTACAGACTTCAGATGATCCAGAACTGTCTGAGATCGAACTGCCATATCTTCAGCAAATTCCTGTACATAGATTATAAATAAGAGCTTCAAAATTGAAATTTTTAAAGAATAGATATACTAGGATAAAAAAGCCTTACCTGAAGACCAATATGCAACCTCCTTCCACCTCTGTGGTAAGGGATTATAACAGGGCGTTTGCTGATGTAATCTTTACAGACAAGCGGTTCGATCCTACATCAAAAGAAAAATAACTTACAAAATGTGTTTCAGATTCAACAAAGAAATGAATACAAAAGGTAAAGAAATAATAAAACCAAAATCTGATCTGGGAATTGCAATTTTTTTGAGGAAAGATTTGCAATTAATATGGGTAAATGTTAAGGTTTGTAATGATATATCTGGGAATTGGAATTAACTTAGGTGAATGTCAAGGTTTTTAATGATGATGCTATATAGTTCTGAGGAAAAAAAAGATGACAGGTATAGGGCTTTTCCCCACTGAGTCTCCACATCTACTTATGATAGCCACCCGTCTATGAAACTGCTTTACAACCGACTTTTACCAGAGGTCACTAGAACAAGAGAACCCCTCACTACCATAATGTTAAAAAAAAGTCCATATTCTCACTTCCTTCCATTCAAAAAGACAAGCTCTTGAACAAGACCTAAAGCGGTCATTTCTCATAACATACTACATAAACCGTCAAGTCAGTGAGCTTAGTTCTGATTTCAGTAAATTGTTAGGTAGATTACGGTTTGCCATTTCTTAACTAAAGACATATTTAAGATCCTTTCTATATTTATTAGTAAATCACTAGCCCCTTCTAAAATCGACCCAATGCCCTAAACCTATACTTAGAAATGTATCTCTTCAGAAGATTCACATAAGCAAATCACTTTGGTATTGCAGTTTGCCTTTGTACACTTGTTATTTGGCACGACCATTCTAGTATTCTATTGCAAGGACTAAGTGACTATGACTTGTTCGGGAGAACAGGTCTACCGAGGAGGAAGAACAAGCAAAACTACACATTGAACACTACCCAAAAAGCTATTAGGTTATGGGTCCATGATGTATATCAACACTATGGCAAAAATCTCTGAACCCGATGGGGCAGGGGACGGGGATAACTAAATCCGCCCCAAACCCGCCCTGCTGCCATCCTATAGAGAGGCAAAAATTCCCGAATTCGACGGGGATCCGCTCCGTTGCTTCCCTTGTAGCCGATATATGACCAAGGCTCACATGTATACTCATAACATGACATACTGACCGAGTGCTTGTATTGTATCATATCTACAAACATATAATGAGTTAATAGCCTTCGTGAGTCAAAACATAAACATTAAACACAGTGATATTACGAGTGTTGCAATGTGTAATGTCATAGACATGCAGGGCTTAGGATAGAGACCTATATGCTACAGGATCATATGGATGAAAAATGTTGAACATTTGACGACAAGCTGGCATCTCTTCTTTGATATTTTCTTCCCAGTACTCTTGTCCTTTGCCTGGAAAATAGCTCGTGAAAATTGAATTTGAGGAGTCTGAATATAGAGGTAAATATACAGATTAACTGAAAATAAGAACTGATAATCTAGATGATCGATAGGTAATGATCCAAGGTTTCCCATAAACAATAGAACTACTGAATCCTGTAAGCAACAGAGACATCAGAGAGCTTATGCAATTCATTCAAACAAACAAAAGATGAGGGCGAATAATAAGTCATTGCAAAATAAATTATTCCCGTGAATAACATATAATTTGCCTAAAAGCTGAACAAGCAACCAAAGACTCTTCCAGTTAGACATTGCATTTAAAGAAACTGTATAAATATATATTCTATGTGATAGAAAACCTAGAAGGCTACAATAACAAGGCAAAAATAAAACTCTCATTTCATTCAAGCTTTGGCCTCTCCATAACAGGAACATTTTATAGAAATTATGACCCAATGTTCCAAACTTTACAGCTCTATATCAGAAGGCAAAATAATCTAGAATTTTAATTATGCGCATAATGCATCAATAGAACTAATGTACTCATACTTGAGCATGCTAAAATCATATGACAAGTAACTCTTACCAATCCCAATGCGAATATTACGAAGGGCAAGGAAGACACCCAGAGGTGATCCAACTGCAAAGAACGTGTCAACCTAAGCATATAAAAATAAAACAGAAAGGTCAAAACACTCATAAATTATGTGCAACAGGTTTAGCTAATTAAGAATTTATCAAATAAAAACTTTTCTAAGGCCAAAACTCCACAACAAATAAAGAAGATAACAAGAACATGAAATATCAAGCTGCCTCAGATACCTTGAATTCTAGTTTTGTGTAATTAATGCAGGGGGTGTAACTCTTTGGTCCCCCATCTGGGTTTGGTGACAGCATCTCAGACTTTGATTGCTGTGACGTATTAACAAGCATTTTCTCGTTGCCTGTTTACATAAAGCATTGGAATTTAGAATATAAACACATAATAATTATTTCCAAGCACAAAATCAAGGAAAATACTTGAAGTTCACCACACCTTGATGCCATCCTCCACTAGTATCTCTAACATTACATTGTAATTCCAGTTCCGCTATTTTCCTTTTCAGGGAATTAATCTGAGATAAATAAGATTTTTAGGGTATCAAAAAACAAGAGAATATGTGATTGTGAAGTGTGCACATAAAAGAACAACTATGAAGAAAAAAGCAAACGATCTATTTCTTCCCACCTCTTCCTTCAGCAATTCAACTATTTTTTCTTTATTATTTGCTTCTCCACAGACTCCCTCAGCCTCAAAAGTGCCACCAGGAACTACACAGTTAATCTCAGTCACTTCATCAAAGCTATTCTCCTGAGAAAGCATGTTGCTGGAATTGCAAACTAACTCATGAATATCTTCTTGATCATTTAGCTGTTCAGGGTCGACAGCCCCTAGACTATGTTCATCAGAATCATATTTGATGGGACACGCAGTTGCAGGAAGATCATCAGCATATACATTATCATATTCCACTGGAACTGGCTGAGCACTTGTCTTGTTTTTGTCAGCAGGATCTGCCGTGTTCTCAGTTTCATCAATAATAATAGAGTTTCTATCCTCCATATTGGTCGTAGAGGTGCACATGTTCGATTGGTTCACATCATATGGGGGCTCATCATTTCTAGCATCTTCCTTGTACATCCAATCCATTGGGAATGGAGAGGACATAACCTCTTGATGGCAGAGAATGTCATAGGAAAGAACGCTTCCCAAGGAATGGCCATATATTGAAACCTAACAATTACTAGAACAGCATAAGAAATTGATGCAAATGAAAGTACACAATCACAAGATAAAGATGAGATAGTAGTGAATGGTCAACTATCCAAGTACCTTTCCATCATAACCAGGATTCCTCTTAAGAAACTTCAAATATAACCGATTTAGTTGCTTGGACACCTGACAGAAAAGTGATTAATCATCATGTGAACTTCGAAACACATTACGTCTACCCTAAGTAGATTCAGTAAGTTCTGGTCACCACAAAATGTAAGTATCTTCTATGAGTAGCTGTCACAGTTCCATAGGAGACAATTCAAAACTAGCACACTAGAAAACTGAATGTAAAAAGAACTGAAGGTAATCCGACAGATTATAACACACAATATAGCAAAGCAAGTTATTTATAAGGAAACTTCTATTTTCATAGTCCACTATGCTCAGTGACTCCCAGCCAGATGCATTGTTGTGTAATATTAACAATATAGCACCGCAAATAAAATTCAAAACATGCCATTTGAATCAATATCAGTGAGTTACTGTGTATGTTTGCAGAATTTATGGAGCAATACAGGGTTATATTGGCTATGGTTTCAGATAATTTATATGCTCAATTTGCTGAAAATCATACCACTTACGGAACAAAGACAAATATTGCAAAAAGAAATATATATAAAAAGATGCAATAAGAGTTTAATGATGAAGTTGACAGTACCGAATCAATAATATCTTGACAGTAGATGGGACTCATGTAGTAAAGTACGTCGTGAACAGTTGCACTCAATGTAACACGTAAACCTCGTACACCATCCAATGTAATTTTTTCAACTGCAGTTTCTCCACTAAGCTTCAAACCCCTTCTCCACTGAAACACAAATATCCAGTGAATTTTCAGCAGAAAATAGCAATTTAACACAAGACGAGACAGGATGAACATAATGTGATTACATAAGCTTTTTTTATTGGCAATGTGATTACATGTGCTAATTATGTGAGCATACCCTCAACTTAGGTTCCACCTCCTAATTGTGACTACATGTGCTAATTATGTAAGCATACCCTCAACTTAGGTTCCACCTCCTAATTGTGACTTAGTCATCAAACAATCAAGAATATATGATATGATATGATATTTTTAAATCTTGTTTATAATTAGGCTGAAAGATTCAAATTTCCCCTTTCCATTATACTGTCTCCACCTTTCTCATCCTTCTTCTATCTCTCACTCATTTTAATACCTACTTCTTCGAGTGAAAATAATTAATTATCAGCGAAAATACTACATTTTATTCCTTGACATTCCTCAGCCCTGGAAGAAAATAAATATTATAAGAAGCATCCCTTTCTTTCTAACAGGTAAAAAACTGTCTTTGTCCAAACTGCTTAATCTCCAGGAACACATGGATGCCAAGATCATATGAGCATTAGATGCAACTTATATGTTTGAAGTTAATGTCTGGATTTAGAGATCTTTAAAATTGATGGTTTGTGGTGAAATATACTTGTGGCATGAATTTGAAGGAAACCATTAGTTCACCTGGCATGGGATGTAAAGGACTCTTTGAGTGCCACGTTGGTGCGAAGTAAGGTGTCTTTCAGCTAGACTAGCTGTAATATGGCGAAAATTGCCAACATCATCAACCAAATTGGATTTTTCCAACCGCTGACCAATACCGTGAACCATAAACACCAGATGTCGAACAGGAACCTAGACAAACAAGAAAAGTGGAAAACGAGCAACTGAATAATTGATCAAGTACATAAGAATATTTCAATTTAACAAAATAAAGAAAGAGGCAACTGACAGCTTGGGAATATATAAAAAAATTGTTATTTGGCAAGAACTTAAGAGGAAATCAAACAAGATATTACAAACTTGAAAAATATTATCTTCATTAGTGTTATTCCTGTTTGTTCCCCATCATTTTGGTGTTCTATCTCTACATCTGGTATTCTTACACACTTTCTGAAGATCTATCTGGACAAGTAGTCACTCTTAGACATCACTATATGTATCTGCCTACCTATTCCCATCAGTCTTCAAAATGCAATAAATTCTGCCAGGCACCCTGATGATTAATTGCTATCCCAGTTTGACTTGTCAAAAGTTGAAAGATGGAACCTGTTCTTTTTTACCAGCATCAGGTGCAGATTCCCAACAGTGGGGAATAAGAAGCTGTCTAAGAGGAAAATGTTAGATATCCTATACTTTTACAAGACCTTGAAGAGAGGCCCAGTCTAATTTCTTTCAGAAAGAAGAGTGGGAAATATACGCTTTGTTTCTTTCTGTTTGAAGAGTGTCCTCAAGTAACAGCCTCTATTTTCATTATGGGTCCATTATATTTAATAAAGCAAAGGCCAAGAGGAAAAAAAAGAAGCTCTGGATCTCCAAAAGTGTCACCATGTTACAAGGCTTACACTACCATTATACCCTCAAAGGGAATACCAAAAGAAATCTCTTGATCAAGCTATACAAGAAGTCAGTACAGTACTAAGCATAACCAGAAATGGATTGATTTCAGAACAAATCCATGCTCAATGACATGATATTGTCAAACCCTCCTCCCTCAGACCCCAGGCCTTCGATATTTAAAACCATGAAACAAAATAAAGGTGATTCCTGAAGTTTATGCTAGAAGATTAGCCATTGAATAAACTACCTAACAAATCCAGAAGATCACCAGCAATCCAAAAATTTCTTTCCTTAAGTCTTCAAACTTCTTAAAGCAATCCCAATACTTCATTTATACTTGAGAAGACTAATATACCCAAAAACATTGCGAGCTTTCATTCACTTTCCACTGGCAATTTCCATATCTCCAATCCTCCAATGAAAAGCCATACTTCCAACCCCCTCAAGATAGCCCTCGGCTAAGCAAAATTTGAATAATCATTCTGAATACCTTCTTAGAACACACAAGTCACCTCTCCCACCCTCGAAATTCCTTAACACACTGACAATTCTAGATGGACCCAACTTCACCCTTACTCTGTTCCATCAACATTAAATTTAGCCCATCTGTCCCAAGGTGCTCACCAGCTGAAGATTAATTTTCTTACTGCCCATTATGCTTCAAAAACAGATTGTGAATTGTCTCCTCCACTTCTCAAGAAGTGCAACACACTTCCCTATCACTCTTATGTTTCCTCTCTTCAGTATTTCCACTTTGGCAGCAAGCTTTCTTTCAACAAGTGGTTAAACAAGCACTTAAACATTATATGAATAAACTTCATCAATCCTTGAGTAAGATTTCTGCTACAATTATTTTGATCAAGAAAGCATATAATAGCAGATAGTGTTGTTTGTGCAGAAGCGGGAAGAGAAAATGCATAATATCTTGCTGCATTGTACTATGGCTCTAGAGCTTTGGACTCAAATTTTCTCTTCTATACATATTGTCTGGTTATGCCAAAGTCGGTACAATATTTAATTTCTAGATGGAAAATGGATGTTGATACCTTATACTAGCTCTAATATCTGGAGTACTATCCCTAAAAACATAATGATGTGCCTTTACAATCAGGGTGTGTCTGAATGTCTATGGCTTGCAGGGCATGATCTTTATTTAGATTATTTCTAAATCAAGTTCCCTACGCTTGATTATCAGATTGCCTGGATATTTTGTCGTATAAATTATATAGGTACGTGATTGGAATAACAAGCACCAAGAACGTAAATAGAGCAGTTTGTAGGGCAGAAATAAAGAAATTATGAAAGCAAGAAGTCGAGCATCAAATTATGTACCTGTGAACAATAATCATCCATTTCCTCCTCCTTTTGCTGACGTAGTTCATCCTAAGAAAATAATATGGTTGTTAGCTTAATCTATTGCTTTATTATCATTTTCAGCAAAAAGAAAAGGGGTGATCGTAAATGAATCAAGACAATAACAATTTAAAATGATACCATATTGAAGCCACTTACAAACAACAAATTGACAACATCTTTGAATAAGTGCTAGTATATATGGCAAACCACAAACAACTAGTATCCATGCTGTTATTCTTTAGCAGCACAATGTTACACCCATTTGATTGGGTCAGCAAATAAGGAAGAAGAATAATTCTCGGAAAATAAGTTTTCTTGCAAGACAAGTTTCCCTTTTATTTTATTTCCTTAGTGGGCTTTCCTTTTATTTTTCTTTCCCTAATGTTCTAGTTTGAGAAGCATAAAATAGGGTAGAGGCAGAGTAGGGAGTATAGATTATCAAAAAGAATTGTCTTGTATTTAAGCCCTAGGCTGGAGAGGAACCATGTCTCTCGAATTACCTGGAATTACTGAATAAAACATCTACCCGTATCAGCCGATACACTACTCAGGTGTATCACACAACTTATAACATTTAATATTTGAAAATAAGTGGCAGGTGAATAAAAAAAATCCATAAATATTCAATCAAACAAGAGAATCAAAGATGATTACATAATTTCTGAATCTAAAGCATGGTGTACTGGCAGATTATAAACCTGTGTTGGTTTTGGTGAATCTGATGGTGAATAACCACGCCTTAATTTAATTCCATGTCCACTGAAGTTAAGGACACTAGAAAATCCGGAAGCATCAACATTCAGCCAAGCCTCCCAAGTATCATCTTCCCCCGTAAAAAGTGCATGCAATCCCTACATTAAAAGGCCAAAATATATAAAACTGAGTCTGATACTAAAAGGAAATAATAAGGAATCTGCACTTCACCAACAAAAAAAAGGTGCACGTACTGGAGTTGAGCCCTGTAAGTTAATTCGAGCTGCAAAAAGCCCCGATGGTTGGAATGTCCTCCGGTGCCAAACCTAGAGATCAGAATTCAACCTTATTGTCACTTCATTAGCTGAGATGTGAACAATTGCAAAATGTTCATGTCTATGCTCAACCCAGAAAGAGGGAGATTGTATCAACAAGTATTATAAACAGTAAGGTTGAACAACAGTATGTGGCAAACCTGTTTACGATATGCAATCTCTAATTGTTCAGCAACATCTTCACGGATAGGAAGCCAATCAAGGCCCCCTTTACGAGCAAACCAATGACCTCTTAAAACACGCCGATTTTCTCCATTCCAGTAAACAGGGAAGCAATGTCTCTTCACCAAATCTACCTGATTTTGTATCATTTTACTTGCATAAATTATGCTGTGGATATGCATACCTATATGTAGGTATATAAAGAGTAGACCAAATAACAAAAGTGAACATACAAACAGATGCTCTGTTGTTTTCTTGAAATAAAACAAAATAAAAAACATATTCAAAACTATATGACCTCATAATCTAAAAGAGGAACACGGTCATTGTGAAAAGAAGAAACGAGAATAACAGAATGGACACCTCATATAGTCCTCCTTTTACTGGAACACCAACTCTCTCTTCTTCACAATCATATAGTTTGGCTGATTCTGCATTATCTGAAACAGATAAGTTTGGTTTTATATCCAGTTTCTTGCTGGAACTGCATCGTTCTCTTGGACCTTCACTGCATTCTGCATACTCTTTCCACCAAGCAGAAAGCAACTCCTCCTCTCTCTGAAATGCATATTGGAAAAATAAGTTACGACATTAGCAGATATAATGAAGAGACTCACCACCTTATAGCTCAGAGCACAAAATACTCAAGATTAAAATCCATCAGAGCTAGGAATCAAGTCAAATACTTTTCTTCTCTTTTTTATGTAGATTTAGAACCTAAAGAGGGTCCTGGATATCTCATATCAGACTAAAGACATCTCAGTAAGTTAGATAGTCTTCTTCCTGAACAAGAGCCTACACTCCATGATGGACATACAGTCAAAATCTTCAATCAAACAATTACAGTGAGTAAAATGTGACCTGCAAGAAAGATGCCTCTATTGCGAGAGAATCCCTCATACCAAAACGAAAGTAGTCACTCTTCCCCACTATCTCAGAGCGAGGGACTGAGGCAGCTAGCTCTGTTGAACACAAGAGGCAGCAGAATGTCATCAAGATGCAGGAATGTATTGATGTGGGTATGTAATGCCTTTATGAATTGATTAGAGAGAGCTATTATGCAATTAACCCCAGTTCTTTACTCATATATTAGCACAACTAACTAACAGAGGCATGAAAATGCAACATTGACGATATACAGGGAACAATAGGAATATAAACCAAACTAGGAAACCCTAATACTCAAACCTAAACCCTAATGGGCATTACATAATACTAGCCTAATGGGCCTAACATAATACTAGCCCTAATTTACCCTGATTGACAAGTTATGACTACCAAATTACTTGTATCTTATAAATCTCTAGTACTTCCCTTCGAAACTCGGCATAGATGTATTGATTAGCAAAAAGTGCTAACAAAATGTACCACGTTGTAGGAACCCAATTCTTCAGAAATTAAACGGCCAGTTCAATTATAGGCACATGAAAGTTAGCAGGCCAATAGCCATGTTTGTAGTTCACCAATTACATTATGAAAGGATCTCCATTAGATGAGAGTATTTTCATTTAGTTTTGATTTCTACATCCTGAAGATTTAGAAACTTAGATGCAGCATTTTGTATCTTTATGGAGGTGAGATATTCGACCTAACCTTAAAAAATTGGGCTTACTCTAGCTCCAGTCCACCCACCTCGTTCCATAACTTTGACTACTCAACTCAATACTTTAGCTTCTTGAATAGAAAGCACAGTATACCATTAATTTAATGATTTTTAGCAGACATGTCCTCTCCTTCTATTTCTACTTCAGTTTCATTATAGAAAATACAAACATCACATAAGATATGTTGTTTCTGAAGTTCCACAGATCAATGCAAAGTTTCCAACTTCTGACCGTAAAGATAAGGATAAGACCCTCAAATTTGGTGAACCAGAAAATCTGAAGACTGGAGCATCTAATTCACAAAGTAAGTTCACCCTACCTCATTAAGAAACATGTTGGTGAATATTCTTTTTTTCATTTAATGCATGGTAGTTGTATCTCCCTATTCCATTTCTACAGCAACTAAGACTGAAAATATTGCAGAATATAAAGGAATATCTAATAGTAATCTATGAAGAACCAATGAAGTGAAACAGTCAAAATCATCCAAAAACTCACCATTTACTGCTAAGGGAACCTTGCAAAAATACCACCTGACATCGCCCCCATCAGAATCACTGTTGGTATGGGCAAGGTACTTCTGCCTGCCTTTACAGTGCTCAATTTCATCCTCCAACCTTGCAATATTGGATGGTGTATTCTTGAGAAGATCAGGATGACTCCCCTCAACCCTAAGAAAAGCATTTTTTCCTGGAACAGCAACTGACACCGGAGCTTCCTCTTCACATTTTCCACAGCTCTCACCAATATCGGATGGTGTATCCCTCGAAAGATCTGGAAGACTCTCCTCGACCCCAGGAAAAACATCAACAACAGCTGACACCGGAGCTTCCTCTTCACATTTTCCACAGCTCTCATCAATATTGGATGATGTATACCTCGGAAGAACAGGAAGATTCTCCTCGACCCCATGAAAAACATCAACAGCAGCTGACACCGGAGCTTCCTCTTCACATTTTCCACCGCTCTCACCAATATTGGATGGTGGACTCCTCAGAAGAGCAAGAAGATTCTCCTCAACCCCAGGAAAAACATCAGTTCCTGGAACAGGAGCTTCCTCTTCACATTCTCCACAGCTCTCACCAATATTGGATGATGCATTCCTCGAAAGATCATGAAGATTCTCCTCAACCCCAAATAAAACATCGATTCCTACAGCAGCAGCAGCTGACACCTGAGCTTTATCATCACATTTTCCACAGTTCTCATCATTTCCCAAATCCGAAACATCAAGCTTTGCCTCGGAATCCGCCATCAAAGCGATTTCCGAAGCATGTAATATCAAAGTTGGAAGCTAATCACCAAAATTTCTCTTTCCAAACAAAATTCCCAATTGAAAAAAAAAACAATTTTCTCCGATTCCACCTACAATATCAAACGGGTATGCCTCAATACAGCCAAACAACAAACGGCTCCTCTCAGAACCAATCATCCATCATTTCAGGTCTCCAAAATCACGAGATAAAAAAACGAGCTTCGAATCGGAACTAACCTCAATCAAGCGATCCGAATCAATGCCACATGAAAAATAAAAGCCGCGAATTCGATTTGCGAGGCAACAATTCAATTGGGTTGAAGACGCTGGAAACGGAGTGCACGGATTGAGCAAAAAACCCTAAATTCTGTGGGAATGAAAATGGACTGAAGAGTTGAATGTTCGATCGAAGAAGAATCGGTTCCTCGGAGAAGGCGGTTGCAGAAATTTTATTTTTGCTTTAATTATTTACCTATGAGTTGCGTTGCGTGCTCATTTTGTTTTTTTATTTATTTTACGTACTTTATATGTCGCATTGAAAGGCTTAGCCTAAACTGACAAGCCTTATAAAAGCAATCTCAATGTGAGAATTGAGAAGTGTACTAAATAAATACATAGCTGTGAGTGACATTAATAGAGGACAAAGTTTTTGCAATGATAAATAATAATAAAGACAATACCAACAAAAATGCAAAACCAAAATGGTAAGGAAAACAACATTTTGGGCAATAGCAATTTATAAGGAACGTTTCAGTCATTTGAAACGCACGTTTTAGTTATAAAAAATTGTGAATTTGAACTTTATTAAGTCATGTAATTAGAAAAGATTATGTAATTATTTCAAAATAATATTTTCTAATAATATATGAATCAAGGTCTTAGGATGAGTCTAAATTTCTATTAGTATGTCAAATATTAATTTTCCTGACAATTAGTTTTCTTGTTGTGTGGGAACTAATGTTACCTCAGACTACAAAATTAGATAATCTTAAATTTGCTCGGTAGAGGATTGCTTATTTATTGTTAACATGAATTGCATGAATTGGTACTCAATAAAACTATAACACCAGCTACGTGAAATGAGCCAAAGTTCTAATCTACAAGTCACAAATTATTTGAAACAAAGTATTTATCCAAGTGAGCACGAGGGGAGATCGCAAAAACTAGCAGTCAAAACTAATTGTGTACAAATTGTAAGGGAAAGTTAGCTTGGGGTTTACTAAAAAAATTTAAGTTGCGCGTGCTTGTCATGCAACTTAATGAGTTGAACGGGTTTTAGTACTTCTTCGTGAATTGATCTTGAAGATTGCAAAAAGCATACAATATTCTTCTTCTTTTTGTTTTTGTTTTTGTTTTTTTCAGCCATGAAACCTACCTTTTACGACTTCTATACGCCTTCAAACTTGAGTTGTTTGTAATGTGTTTTTATTGAACAAGACCAAAGATTTGTTCAAGAATCTTGTTCAATCCTCATCACCTAATCCTTTTCGACAAAACCTAATAGTAATTATGGCCTGTCTTATAGTTTTTGGAAATTGAACCCAAAATATGTAAAACCTTAACTTCTCAAGTATTGATTAATCAACACATACACGAGAACACAAAATTTGGGTATAAAAACATATTTATATCACATGACACTAAATGAGTGGACGAATATATATTCTCCATTCATTTAGAACAACTTAAAACATGAAAAATTGATACTCTAACTACACGATTATAATATGTATACCACGTTTATATGATTTGTCTATTATTTATTATTTAAGTTATTTTTAAATGATTTTTAAAGTTTTTTTTTTGAATAATCACATTATAATTCTTCTTACACTAATTGAAAATTTTAATATGTTTGTTTTGTGCGAGATTCGAACTCACAACTTGATCGACTCTATAAATTGAAAATTGTTGGAATGTTGATTTTAAGAATGTAATATTTTAATTTTCAGCCTAGAATAAGGATGGCAATATTCCCGTCTCCAACAAGAATTTTTGAACCCGAATAAAATCGGGGTAGAAAATTTCCGAATCCGAATGAGAAGAGGACGGGGACGGGGTTAAGTATCCCCGCTCCAATATATTAAAAAATATTTTAATT
>JAYMTP010004030.1:0-15749 GCA_036897365.1 Geranium brycei | reverse complement strand
ATATAGGTGCCCTAAGACACTTGTAGATATAGATAGATGTTGTAGATATAGGTGTTATAAGACACTTGTTGATAGGCGTCGTGAGGCACTTGTAGATAGGCGTCATGAGGCACTTGAAGATACGTGTCGTGAGGCACTTACGTGTCGTGAGACACTTGAAGATATGTGTCCTGAGGCACTTACATATCGTGAGACACTTGATACGTGCCGTGAGACACTTGTAGATACATGTTGTAAATAGGTAGATGACGGCGCCGGATAATTGATGAATAATAGAAATATTGTAGAGAATATTATTAATAATTGTTGTGTAAAATACAATAGGAAAGAGTCCTTTATACAGGCTATGAACCAAACTAAATAAAAAACCCTAATACATAATAAAATAAAAATAAAATATAGGAAATATAAAATGTAAAAAATATTCTATCTGATACAACTATTAAAAGCATTTAATTCACCAAATCACCTCAAAAAATAGGCAAATTTACGAGATCAAGATTTCAAATACTTTGAAAGTCCATTGAAAATTGGATGGTCATGCTTCATCCTTTATTTCATAGGTTTGCAAATGGCTACATTGTACTTGGTGCCTATCTGTCTCTTTTTGTTTTGGGTCCATAATCTCTCTTCCACCACTTCAATGACACAAGGGACAAATTTGAAGATTTAAGTTTTCATTTAATTAATATTTGATATTATGTTTTATATTAATAATACACTCACAGATTAAACATAATTTATTTATGTTAAAATAAGTGTTCTAAAAATCTCTGACTTGTTTGATTTTCTTTATAATTCTTGATTAATTTTTGATTAATTCTCTGTAACTTTCGACTAATTCTTCAATATGATTTATTTTTCGATTAATCCCTTACTAGACCTTAAAGTAGCATCTCCGGTTAAAACTTTATTGACCTTCAAAAAGAGTGTAATAAGACCAAGAATGACACAAGAAGAAAGTGTTATAAACAAGAAAATATAATGATGAAAACGTGTTTTTGAAACTAAGCATTTTGGTGATAAATCATAACCATAGGATTAAACACTATCTAATATGGAGGCATTAATATATAATATCAACCTATTAAAATAAAACAAAGTGATCATGTGCCACACTCCCACTTACATGTGTTTTGTAAAATATTTCACTCACTTAAGACTTTCACATTATTTTATTCATTAATGAAAGTTAAATATTTTGTTCATATAATTACAATATATGATGTATTAATACTTTTCGCCATTGTCGTATGTATTTGTAATCCTCGTTTGATATCGTAGAAAATAAATTTTGGGGTTTTCTCTCTTTTCGGTGAATTCGAAAGTGGAGGTTCATATTAAATATTTGTTTGGGATAAAAATACTAAATTCGAATGTGATCAAAAATATGTATTTACAAAATAATTTGACTAGGACAGTTAATTTTTCATATATACAAACGCTTTTGAAGTGATGCTTATAAAATAAAAGTTGTTACATCAAACCTGGTTTAGAAGGATGAAATAATTGTTTTTGATAGATTTAAAAAACATGTAATTACTTTTAAAAAAACACACAACTAATAACTCAAAATATCATAAATCCCAATATCAACTCACATTCCATGTAAAATTAAGCAAGCTCCTCTTCTTTTCCTTTCCACTAATATTTCCATGACTTTGCTGATTCATAGATGACGTGGCAGCTCATGAGGATGACACATCAGCTCAGAAAATCCATTTTCAAATTAAGAAACTCAAGATTTGTCAACTTAACATTTGGCCAACCTCAGTGAGCACTCTTGACATATAGTCTCACTTAAGGATCATGTTTATCTTACTTTCTATGTTTATGGGTTGAATTTTGACACTCACTTAAAGGATCATGTTTATCTTAATTTCTATGTTTATGGGTTGAATTCAGACAACATATACTTTTAATGATATTCAGATTTTTGAAGATTTGAGTCTTTGAAAGATGTTGAACTAACAACACACTTTTCTCTTAATGATATTTTGTACTGTTTATTTTAATTGGATTTGTATAATGTGCATGATTTTTTCTAAATGAATTGTTTTTAAGATTTTTTTGTAATCTGACAGATATCTTTGTTAGGACTTGAATTGAATGTTGATTTTCAAACTACAAATTATAGATTTTGACATATTAAACAGTGGAATGCATTATTTCTTAATTTAGTTATTTGATTGATTTGATTTAACTTTGTGTTCTAAAACTCCCTAATCTCTCTGAGTTCTCCCCGAAATTCCAATAAAACCTAAGTTGATTGATTTTTGATTTATGGATCAAGTTTTATAACTCAGTCTTCAATAATTCTATTTTTTTGCATTAAGTTGATTGATTTTTGGATCAAATTATATAACTCATTCTCGATGATTCTATTTTCCCGTATCATCACTTCGATCAAACTTAGTCAAGTTTTATTTTCTTATGTACGTTTTGAAACTATTTAATAATTTGTTGTTTTGATTTGTAAAATTATTTGAAATATGTTATTCTACTACAATAATGTAATATTTGTATGTGAATTATATATAAATATGTGTAATATTCATTTAGTAAACAACAAATTTTGCCTATTTTTCACTTATCCCAAGTTTTAAAACCTTATTAGTCAATTTATTATTTAGGGAAAATAATACCTAATACACACTACCCTAGTGTTTTTGTAATGCCTCTATTCTCTTTGGTCTCTCATCTAAAATTCATGCCAAGTTCTCAAATCATGTCACTTAAATGCTCCACCTGAACACATTCTCCAAGTTTCAGACAATAAATGATGACACTCAGAGCTGCTCTTAGATTTCTATAAACAGCAACCATCAAAATCAAGGTTTCAACATTCTGTTTCATTTCTCATTCAAGCAACAAAACAAGCCACTGCTCTGCAGCTGCTCAAAAATAAGAGCAAAAAACTCTAACCAAGTAAATCAAACACTAAAAATTATTCTAACCCTCTTCGGTAACGAATACGAGAAGCTTGCAGGCTCTTACAGAAGTGTTATTGTCCAGTCGTCAGCTATCCAGACATTAGGCCTGCGGACGGTCAAGACAGCAGGGCTCCGCGCTGCTTGAAGGCGGAGAGGCCCGAGTTCTACTCCAACGTTCTTGTTTGCAGGCTCGATGAGCGCACTTTTCGGTTCGCTAGGCAGCCCGAGAAGTATGATCCTCTCGATAACGCAGTCTGAAGAGAATTTGGTTTTGCTCGGGGAAGAGGGCGCGAGGTTTGAAGATGTGAGCTTACCACCGGAGAACACAAAGCGCCGGTGGATGTAGGTGCCTTGCTCGAATTCAAAACTCTTGCCATCGTCGAGATAGAGTTGGCCTTCGGCTTCTTGTGTGCTGTTAAGGGCTATTACCTGTTATAGGGAAAGAAAATATCTCAATTAAAGTCAATTGGTACTATCCATGATCGCTACATTGGACTTATAGATGAGAAAGTTTGCAAGCCAAATGTAATCAATCCGCTTCCAGATGTAATTGTTACAATCCAACATTTTTTCCCGATCTAACATAGAAAAAAGCAAAAGGGGAATAACTGAAAAGAGCCATAGAAGCAAAGTGTACATAAATCATAATACAATAACGAAACAGATGCTCCTACACAGATAACCTCGTACCTTTATGGGTGCTTGAAACAATCAGTGCTCTAAAACTCCCTGAAATTCCCCAAGTTCTCGCTCTCGTCTTAAGAACCTGTTCTTGGTTCAGTTTTACCGAGTTCTACTCGGTCAACTCGGTAAAAGTTGGCCAAACTTTTGTTTTTTGTTTTTTACATATACTTTGAAAATGTTCTATAATTTGTAATGTTGTATTAACTTGTTAAGTTGTTTGAGAATATCTCATTATACTACAATATTGTTGTCTTTCACACACACAACACATATATATAATACAAAACAATTTTCGTTGTTTTCTTCCGATTTCTCAAAACTCCTAATTTTTTGCCTCGCCAATTTCTATCCAGTCCCGAGTTTTAACCAGTGAAGCTATTAATGAAGTAAATTGCTAGTTTGTTCAAAGTGAGCTTTGAATCCAATGCAACTAGGACATAGTGATCCATATAGATAGGAACCTCCTAACCGGGAAGATAAGATTCATACCAGTTCTTAAAATATAGACGGAAGTTTAATAAACCGGGTAAGGAATTTAAACCTAAGTATCAAAGCACGCATAAAGTTTTGACTTTTGACCATATACTCATATAGACATTCATATTTGAGATTGATGACAGTTTAGTTCGCTTTCAAGAAGTTCAGTGCATACCAGTGTATAAGGATCATTCACCATCTGAGTAGAGCTCCGTCGGAAACGATCTTTTCTTGGTATGATGGTTCCGGCCCTTTGGAAAGCAGGAATACTCTCTTCAAAAGCCTCCAACTTGTGCGTTTTACCTCCCTTGTATGCAGTTCCAGTTCTTATATCATACCACGATTCCTTTCCAGGCAAATAAACTGAAACATGTTTTGCTCCCTGGAAAACAAATAAAAAAAAATTTAGAAAAAAACTCCACGTTCTGACAATATGTCAAGATAAAGAGAAAAGGGAATGCAAAACAAATAAAAAATAGAAAGGGAGGTGAAATAAACAGTAATATGGTTAAAGAAGCACCGCGGTATAAATCCCCTGAACCAAGAGACTGTCTCCGACCATGAAAGCTTCATCGTTGCTGAAAGTGGCTTCATCGGAAGGAAACTCCATCCACAGAGGGCGAACAACTGGATTGCCGGTGGTGTTTGCCTCTCTGAATAATGTGTAGTAGTAAGGCAACAACATATAACGAACGCGTATGGCCTCCTTCAAAAGTTGTGTATTCCGGTCTCTGTGATTTAGATAAAAACGGACAACTCAATGACAGTGGATCTCATGTGCGATAGAACCAAACTGATATGATAAAGGATTTCCTACCCAAATAACCACGGTTCCCTTCGTTTTGTGTCGTGATGAGCATGGCCCCTGAAAAAGGGATAGTAAGCACCCAATTGATACCAGCGAACTAACAACTCGGTATCGGGGTTGCCAAAAAATCCACCAACATCCGCACCTGTGGTAAAGCAGTGTGCATAGATATTTACTTTTTTGTATAAATCAATTTACAATCCATATCAAGATTATATGGACTGAACCTACCGGAGAATGTTATAGCAGTAAGCCCGAGGGTCAAAATCATTGGAACCGAAACCCTAAGGTGTTCCCATTCAGCTGTATTATCTCCTGTCCAAACGGCTCCATACCTTTGACTTCCAGCAAAAACTGCTCTTGACAAGACGAAAGGTCTATCCTTTCCATCACCTCGCTTTATTAGCCCATCAGCTGTAGCCATGTGGAAGTAGTATCCATAGGCGTTATGTAACTCTCGGTGTTCCACACCTCCATAATGTATAGCATCTCTAGGCATGGTCACCTGATGACAGTACATTGGAAGTACCAATATTATTATAAACATTTACAAGTTACAATGGAGAAAATAGATCGTGCATATGAGTTTAAGTTTTCAGAATAAGAAACCTAGATATCCACCTTAAATGAATCGACAAAAAAATAATCCATTAGCATAGGCATAGTTTTTGTTATAGAGTAACAAATTTCATACAAGCTCAACACACCATAACGTTGAAAGCTCTTACATTTTATTAATGATCATTGCTGCTTCTTAATAGGCGGTTCAATGCACCAAATTATAGTTACTTATACTTTTTCTTTGTTACTAAACTACTACACTCAATAGTGCCATATCCTGAAGTGCAACGAGAGGGATAGATTAATGATTGGACAAAAATTGCTGAGATTTAGCATATCAACAACATATGGAAGAAGAAGAAGAACTAGCAGATCTCATGGAGCAGGGGTCTCAAATAAGTGTAGACCATTGTTTATCAGCAATTACATACCGTTTTAATGTTGATAAAACTGTACCTCTAGTGTTACATGAACTATTTGATGGAACCTAGCTAAGATTTTAATAAAATACTCAAAGTTCATTCATCACTGAGTATATCATTTACATATTATCATCACATAAATGATAAAAGAATCATTTTTTGCATGCTACCAATGAAAAAGTCCAAGATGCACTATGAGACACCATCAAATGAAAATTCAATAATGAAATGAAACTAATCAGCAAATATCTCATATCAAGAAACCATGTTCGTCAAAATTACCATACCTCAGGACCATTAAAGACCGAAGGCTCGTTCATATCATTCCAAATGTACAACGAAGGAGTGGAACCAGCATAATTCTCATAAGAGAACTTATCGGCCCACCACGACCTGATCTCCGGGTTCACCATATCCAAATAAGAAGACGAACCAGGCCAGCACCACCCATCATAATCCTTCCCCGTAGAATCCTTCACATAATGCCCCTTCTCTGAGGCTTCCTTGTGCACATAATATGAATCATCCCGCTTAATATGAGGGTCCACAATAGTCACCATGTGCCTACCCTTCACCGCCAACCTATCCTGCATCGCCTTCGGGTTAGGGAAAAGCGCCTTGTCCCACGTAAAATACTTCTTCCCGTCAGTATGCTCGATGTCAAGCCACAAAACATCGTAAGGAATGTCATGCTCATCAAACTTTGCATCCACCTGCTTCACATCCTCCTCGTCTTTGTAATTCCACCTGCATTGGTGATAAGCGGTAGCGAACAGCTGTGGCATGGCGGGTTTCCCGGTCACGCCAGTGTATTGCCTAACTACATCTTTCGGGGTCGGGCCGATGAAGAAGAAAGCGTCCACAATGCCCGCCTCGCTCATCCACAACGTGTCGATCCTGTCACGAGATGATGGTAATGCAATTTCAGATTCTGCGTCCCACCCGGGAGCAAGAACATCAATCTGCATCTCGGCTGCATTGAGCCAGAAGAACCCAGAAGACCCTCTGGCCTTGCCGTGGGAGATCATGAACGGAATCGACCCGTAGATCCCAAATGGCGAATCGTGAACGTACTCGAACACGTCCAGATTGAACAATCTGTACGGCTCCGAGTCCTCAATCCCAGGTCCGCTTGTGGGTTTCAGAGCCAGGCTCGTGGCGTGTTCTGGGATTCCATAAACAAAATTGGCTCCATGGAACGAAACGTCGAAGCTGATCGATTGAGGTCCGTAGGGCCTCTTGTCCGTGTGGGTCCGAAACTTCTCCTCCCACTCTTCGTCTTCGTTCTTGACCCTCAATTGCTCGAAATCGAACAACCCATGTGAGTTCATCGACAGGACTCGATCCCCATTTTTGTCCCTCACGAAGATCTCGAAAGGGTCGTGCCTGAGAACCGCCTCGAACCCGTCGGAGATCCGAACCACCGACGATTTCGATCCATCGGCTCCGATCGTCTCGGTCTCGATCTGGGTCAGCGGGAGCTTCCCGGAGAGGAACTCCGAAACGACGACGTCTGGGACCTGGAATCGCTTCTTGGGCGGGTCGAGAGATGGGTCCTCGTCGATCGTGAGCCGGAGGATCGAATCAGGGTACACGGAGAGAGTGAGGATTAATGGGTTGGTGTTGGTGTTGGATCGGAGCTTGGCGGTGAGGTCGCCGCCGGAGATGGAGATTTCGGCGGCGGAGAGGGAGGAGGAGCCGATCTTGCGGTGGCGAGCTTGCTTGCAGAAGGGTGTCTGGTCGCAGGTTCGGAACTCGTCCTTCTTCCATGAGGAGACGAGGAGGAGTGAGCTCAGGGAGAGGAGGAGGAGAAAATGAGACCTCATGAGAGCGTTCATGGGAGATGGATCATGGCAATGGAGGAGAAGGGTCGATTGTGGTTGCAGAGAGTGAGTGAAGTGTGGCGGAGAAGAAGCAACAACAGAGACGGAAATGGTGGGTGGGTTGAACCGGTTTATGGGTTGGGCCTCTTTTGAGCTGGGGCTGGGCCCAATTCAATCAAAAAAACTAGGGGTGTGCACTTTAGTCCGAATCGGTTTCTAACCCGAGAATCATACTAGATATCTAGGATCAACAAACCGGAAGCGTGGTTGATGGTCTGGTTTCGGTTCTATGTTTAAGAGAACCGTTGATTTTGGTTTTGATTCTTAAAACTCATAGTTGTCGAATAATTAGTATGAACTGAACCGGTTTGTATCGCCACGTGTCATTCTCTTGTTCACCCATATATATATTGTTTATCTTGTAGTGACACTTTTTTTTTGCAAACTTCATATTTCAATTGAGTTGTAATAATTGAACATTAACATTCTGTTTTCATCGGTATTATTTATAATTGCAAGTTTGATGTTTTTTACTATAAATCGGGCTCTAATTCGTCTAACTGGGTAGAAATAAGAATTGAACCAGAGAATCGCAGTCAAAACCGGACCATTTCTATGCATAGTGGGTCTAGATATAATTCCAATAATTAAAGAACCGGATGGTTAAATCTAACTCAATTCTGATTGGTTCGGTCCAATTCCAGAACCGTGTCCACCCCTATTGTTAGCAACATAATTTTTTTTTCAATAATTAGAACTATAATTAAATCAGATGAGATACTAAAAGCTCAATATAGGAGCAATTGGGTTCAGTCAAACCATAAATGTGTGTATATTATCTTAAGATACACTAATGAAAGTAGCTCAGCCATAACAAAACAGTGAAAGAACATCATTTTCATTTTCTCCCAATAACCAAAGCTTACATTTCCAAAACATTAACCTTAAAAACAAACACTTACTGCTAACATATGCCTGCCAACAAGATACTATGTGTTCTCACTATACCAACATTACAAGAACATCAATTTCCGCTAATAACCAAACCTTATTTGCCTCAAATCCTAACCTTAAACAAACACTTACTGCTAATATATGCTGCTAACATGATATTATGTCTTCGTACTTCAAAATCTATCTATGTTTGAAACAAATTATCATTTCAACCGCATACTGCTTCCACGGCGAGTTTCTTCGTTGCTCCAAGACACGCGCTGTTCTCGAACTTCCCTCCTGCAAGCGCAACGCTGCAGTCGTTTTTGCCTACGCATGCCTGCAACGATGATATAGAACACGTTATGAGACGAGTCGCGATGGTCTGGTCATTAACATGGTATCAGAACCTCCAGATAGTGACACAGAAGTTTCTTTACCTTTTTGACCATGGAGATGGTGTTGGGGTCGTGACAGTCTCCAGTCTTGTAGGATCCACACTTCCCCGAAGGAGTTCCGTAGCTGGCAAACTTCACGCTTGATATGAGAGTGTTCTTGGGGCAGCTCAGATGGATGGTTGCTTTCTTATTGGATGAGTCTTGTTCGATGGAAGGGTAATCCTCCGCAACAAGGGCACATACGCTTGTAGTTTTCCGACTCGAGAACCTGATTTTTGTGGGATCTCCTCCTTTCTCCTCGAAGATCACCAGGACGTTCCCTGATGGCCTGAACCATGATCGCGGGACATGGTACCTAATTCATAACAAAAACGACAGTTCAAAAGAAGAGATGTTTTTGTGTAATACATGATATTGCTGGTTCCAGTCCCCAGACATGCAGTTATTGGTGATTAAAAAGAAACTATGAGAAGAGTGAGTTCATGTCATCATTTTAGCGGCAAAATATGGAATTACCATCGTTGAGTCGGTTCTCCACAGCCTGTGTTGCATTTGTCCGGCATGAATTTGCCTCTGTAGTTGCATTCTTGGACACACTCGTCTTTAGGGGCTTTTCGAGGCCAATATCTTCCTATTTCCTCTCCATTTAACCAAGCCATTCCTTTCCCCATTTTCAGCATATCCAATCCTACCGGTTCATCACCAGGCGGAGCATCTATGATAGCCTGAACGAATCCAAGTGATTATCGTTGTACCTAGTTTTTAATGAAAGGTGGATATAGGAGGGAAGTGTTTCTTTACCTTGTACCATGTGAGAGGCTGCCCCCTTGGCGGTTTTGAGGTTGATACCCAGTGTACACTGTTCAATCCGTCTCCCTTGTATATGTTTAGGTGCTCTCCTTGCACTCCAAGCTGTAAAATGGCAAAAGAATGGAATGACGCTAACTTTATTTATCAGCAATAAGCATATGGGGATTGGAACCATCGACATCATGCTTAGTACATGAGGTCTTTGCCACTTCACCCACGATCTTTAGTAGGAATGACGCTACTAACAGGTTTAAGGGTGTGCAATACTAGTAAAGGCATCAAGGTTAAGCCTTGAGAAGTTGCAACTTGAAATGCAGTTTAACTATGTCTCATATTATAATCATTGTTCTAATAATCCCTGCCTTGTTTGATTAATCCTCGATTAGTTCTAAATTAATCCTCTATAATTTCTAATTAATCCTTCAATCCGATTTATTTTTCGATTAATCTCCGATTTATTTTCCAATTAGTCCCCATAAGGACCTCTCCATCCGACTAGCGCCTTGCGTATTTTAGAAACTATTATAATGATCCGTGAGGAAAAGGAGTCCAGAAGTGGCATTTCGAAGACCTTAAGGCTGAAATGAGTCTCTCCCTCCATTTCTAATCTTTCAGGAAAAAACAAAGACCGAGACCTCCTTAAAACACAATTATTACTTATTATAGTTCCCAGGGTTCGAGGTCTAGGTAGAAAGTAACACGAACTGTGAGCTTCAACGGAGCATAAAATCAAGCTTTTCCGTTCTGTATAAGAAACTCTTACTACTCGATCGATCTCTAGATGAAACTAAATAAGCATCATTTCTAAAGAGGTTATGAAGAGACGTACCTTGTATGTCCAATTATACGCGGATAAGTCTAATATGCCATTGTTGAACCCCTTGATCTTGACGCTAATTAATCCAGCCGGTGAAAATTCATAGTAGCCTCCTGCAGTCTGAAAGTAGATAATAGAAGCGATACGAGCTCAATAACATGCAACTAAGCAAGTGCCTCGGGTGCATAAACAGGAATAGATGAGTAACTCACCGCTAACCCAACTGTCATGCTCAGCAGGTCAATTTGATTCTTGCCCGCTTTGAGAGAAATAGGTTGCTTGAGAACGAAGGGCGAGTGCGTGCCATTTCCAGTTCCGGTAGCTGTAAACATATTAGACGTAAGTTTCCATTTGCTTCACGACGAAACAGTACATAACGAATAAGTGCAGGTTTTCTATTTGATTATCACAAAATGATCGATCAGTCACGAGTTAATGCAGATTTCAATGCATTACCTTGATACTCCTTATTAACAAAAGCATGGACGGCGTGACCTTTTGACTCGACTATCAGAACTGGGCGGCTTCCCTTTTTCAGAAATCCTTCGTCTTCAGCAACCGATATACTGCCCAAGGGATTTCATGATGTGAGAGGCTATGATGACGGTTTTATGGATATAATTATTACACGAGATTAAATAGGGAAAATGGTGTTTTATACTATCACACTTTTGCAAGAGGGTGTTGTGTACTTGTTAATGGCAAAAAAACGCCGTGAACTTTGATTTTTTTTGCAAAATGTGTATATTTGTACAAAAATGATGAAATTGCCCTTGAAATTACGAATTAAGATTTTTATAAAATCATTTTTAACTAAAAATTTTGATTATACAAATTTTAGTTATAAAATATTTTTAGAAACTTTTTAGTTTTTTTATAAAAAAAATAATTCTTAATTTTTAGAGGCAATTTAGTCATTTTTGTAAAAATACACACATTTTGCATAAAAAATCAAAGTTCACGACACCATTTTACCATTATCAAAGTACATAGCATCCTCATGCAAAAGTGTGATAGTATGCAGCATGTTTTTATCATTTTCCCTCGAATATAATCTAAAGACGTTGGGAAGTAACAAGCAGCTGACACAGTAAATAAATAAGACCAGAGACTTTCTCCATCAACTTTCGATTTATAAAATTAACTTCTCATCTGAAAATCGTTTTTTGTATAGAGAATGACATACCTTGTTGTATGCCAAAGGTAATCGGTAGTATCTTTCGTGGTATTGATGTGATCTACAAAACCAGTATTTACAAAGTCCACCTGACCCCAAATCCCGGCATTCTCAGCAAATATTCCCCACTTGAGTACTTTCAGGTCGTTATTTGGTACCATTTCGACTTTGGAGGTTTGTGTTCCAACCTGTTGAATTTGCATCATCGGTAAAATGAATCGTAACTCAATGGATGGATATAACGACAGAAATTTGGAAATGTCATGGATCCATTTATATTCAAATCTACCTTTGCAGTGTTGAAGGCCACATTCTTGCAGTCGGGTAATATGCTAACCGACCACGCTGGCAGGTGATAAGACGCGTTCTGAAATTGCACGACCTTGTCATCTTTCTCGTCTTTGTTTGAAAGAAACGCGGCACACGCTCCTGAGGCGTCCTTATATACATCAGCCTAACAAAACAACGTTCATAAGTATATATCTCTTCAGACCATAAACTTCATCATCAGAAAAACGATGAATGACACAATTTTTCAGACGGTTATTTACCTCTTGGTTCGGGCCAAGTGACAAAAGCGTTGACTCGCCATTCAGCAATGCATGTTCGCATGATTTAATAGCTCTATGAAGTTCCTTAAGATGTCCCCATTTCGGAAGCCTAGGTAACCCTATAAATCGTATGTACAATTTTAGCATACTACATATTGATCGTAATTCATAAACGACACTGATTTCCCAACATAAGGATTAGTGGCAATCACTAGAATGACAATGTGATCAAAGGCTGTGGGTGAAGTGCATGAGGTCGCTGGCGATATTGCTATTTGATTCTCGTCAATAAAAAAAATGAAAATGTAGAGCATTTACCATATTCGTCAATTGGTGCATCATAGTCATAACTTGTAGTGATGAATGGTCCGCCTGCAGTACGACCAAAATTCGTTCCACCGTGATACTAAATCACAAAATATGATATTATCATTAGTAATGTAAAAAACAGCTACCGAATAAGGTCTAACTAATTAGAGAATCAAATAAAGTGTACCACAAATGTATGAAACATAAAATTTAGTTGGAGTACCATATAGTAATTGTTTATACTTCCTCCCTTCTGGAAAAAACGAGCAACAGAAAAGGCAACATCCTCAACTGGCCTGTGTGGATCTCGGCCTCCAAATGTTTTAAACCTGGAAAAAAGAACGGAGCACCATTCACGTCAAACCTAAATCTTAATAACCCGAGTTAAAAGCTTTGCTGTAGATATTATTAGCCCCTTTGCAAATGGGATTCTCGGGTTTACACCATTTATCATACTATACTCTTTGCGCACGGTTAAAACATGGAAACATACGCTTACATCAGCATCTGAGAGTTGATTTTTGTGTTTCAAAATATTGCAGCATTTCAAATTAAACAAGTGTGACGGAAAACAGAAAGAGAGTGGATGAGAAAGATAGTGTTACCATCCGGGCCAATTCTCGGTCCAAATTTTCGGCCTGTTTGGACCAGTAGGCTTGAATTCATCACAGTAGAAGGAATTACATGTGTCGATCTGTCATAAGAAGAAAACCCAAAATTTCATTCAAAACTTAAACAAGAACGATAAAGAGCAATAAACCAAAAGTTTGGTTCAGCCTCTCTAATACAACTAGATTAAACAAAATATGGTTTTAGCCTAAGAACTGTACTTATAAAAAGCCACAAAAAGGACATTATGCTCTTAGCATGTATGATACATATTCCATTTACGCTGTGTAAGTGATAATTGAAACAAGTGTTTCATGAAGTACTATAAATATGAAGATTAACAGTTTCTATTATTCATGAGGATTTTAGGCAATAAAGCTCACCACTGGATCAGGAGCATCCCATTGTTGGCACATTATCCACGGTACACCTGTGTTTTGAGAAACGGCCATTTTTGCCGCCCACAAAGCATATGACTTCCCAGCATCTCCATAAAACTTCTCATAAAATCCATATTCATTTTCTACCTGCAATGAGAAGAAGAATGTGAAAACCATTTATTGTGAATAAATATATGGCACGCACATAGTAGCAAATCGGTGATTAAGCTCAACAACAATCCCCACATTGTATTGAAATATTGTTGTCAATATTATATTGGAAGCTCAAGACCAATTCTCACAGCTCTAGGTTGAGTGAGAATAATGTTTGATTTGACACATTTGATGTAAAGTCTTTTTTATCAGCAACAAAGCGGTGAATCCTAATAAATTGTTTGTACCAAGATTCGAACTCAGGACCTCGCTTATGTAAGAGTTTACTTGCCTGCGACAAGATGATGGGACCGCCTTGAGGTGCAAAAAGTTTCTCGCGCTTCATCAGATCCACTATGACAGTCATGAACCTCTGCATGTAATACTGAGCCCGAAAAAGAAACAAGATCGATTAAAAGTGAACCCACATTTTGTTTTGTACAGAAACAAAGGATGTTTTGAAACTTCAATGGTCACACATCAATACCTTAAAAGGCTTATTATCAGTTCGGAACACAGTGCCGGGCACATAATGCAACCAAACGGGTACTCCACTGCAGAAAAAGAAGGCCTTAATACATGTAATGAAACTACACGTCGATATTCAAGAGATTGATTTATCATTACAAGAGAACATACCCGAAATTCCATTCTGCTGCAACGAAGGGCCCAATTCGTAGAATCAAATACATACCCTCCTGCTGAACAATCTTGGCAAACTTTACCAGATCGAATCTTCCCTCAAAAGAAAACTACAATTCCTCCGATTAGGTAAAAGGCCAATTCAACAATAAAACACACACACAAATAATGATATCATTATTAATGAATCCAAGTTTTTTTCTCACTCACTTTGCCTGGAGACAGTTCGTGTCCATTCCAAAACACGTATGTTTCTATCACATCTACACCTCCTTCTTTGGCAGTTTTAATAAGCCCCGGCCACATCTATCACAAACCAATTAATAGAATAATCACTATTCATAAACTATATTCTGAAGAAGAGACACATTATAACAACAAAATAAGCAGAAACCAACCTAATCTTGAAATAGAACACAAAAAACATTGAAAATAGGCAATCCTCCAGTATAAGGAGAAACCCAGAATCAGCATTTCAGATAAGTCAATTAAACAGACCATTAGGGTCCATTAAATTGAGCCTTTTTCACTCTAATGTTAATACTCACCCAAACTAGTTGAACTAATCTAGGCTTCTCATTTTCAGCAACTGAGATGATTCATTGTCCTTCATTTTCCCATCAAACAAACAGATAAGGAAAATATAAAGAAAAAATACGAAACCCAACAATCAGAATATCTCAAACCAATTCATAGAGAAACAAATACCATTAGTAAGAATGAATCACAATTTCTAAACTAAATTCTGTAAAATAAACTCAAAACAGTATAAGGAGAAACCCAGATTCAGCATTTCAGATAAAGCAATTAAAGCAACAATTAGGGCCCATTCAATTGAGCATTTTCAACTCTCACTCACACAGTCTCACTCAAACACTCATTCAAGAACCAAGCTAGTAAGGTTAAGTTAAGCCTCTCATTTTTCAGCCCCTAACAGCTCACTGTCCTTCACTTTCTCATCAAACAAACAGATAAACAAAACCCAACAATCAGAACGACCTGAGGATTCCAAACAAGTAACAAAAAACACAGTAAAGCTCCCTCCTTTACCTCAGGAACACTGCGAGGGTAGTGAATAGCCGATGAAATGAGAAGCTTCCTCTGTCCATCGATGATGAGAGAGCGATGGTCGTACGAAACATTGGACGCAGATCCAAATGTGAAGAAGAAAGAGAAGGAAATTGAGATGAGCAACAGAAAAAGAGGCACAATCTGCATTGGAGAAGAAGAAGAAGAAGAGAGCATGAGATTGAGCTCAACGA
>JAYMTP010004029.1:0-15751 GCA_036897365.1 Geranium brycei | reverse complement strand
TCCCTGCCGTGTCCATATTTACCAATTGGTCGCGGTGCTCATCCGCTACTCCGCGGGCATAGGTATGTGTTCCGGCTGCATCGAACCGTTGAAGTCCCTTATGTCAGTCCAGCTACTTTTTATATCGTTGGAATCTGTGAGTCGCGTGGTTCGCTTGATTCGAAATGCGACGGCGTCTGTCCGTTGGAGGTGACGATCAATTTCTTTCATGTTACTTGATTTTATATTTATTTTTGAACTGTCATATAATATTATTACTCGTTTAATAGCCTATTTGGATATTTTCAGGATAAAATGTGTTCCCTTCCTAGGGTCGGTAGTACTTGCTTGGGATTGGGTGTGTCCCCAAGTATCACAGAACTATTGTGGTTGGAGAAGTGTATGTGATCAGTAAATTACATGTCGTGCCAGCGCTTTGTAGTAGTAGGCCGGTTGATAATCCCTTAAAAATAACGTTTAAGTCATACACATCGATCAAGAGAGTTGATTACGGGGGTCCTACTATACCCTTGTGTGTATTCCAATTCTGCAAGCATGACGCACTTGCTGCTCGAATAAACAACGATGCAATCCTCAGCGGTGTGTTTGTTTTGCTGTCGTGCGTGTGGTGTGTGTAGTCACCTACCGTATATTCTGGATTTTTGCTGATTGATTGTTTGTTGCTTGCTGCAGACGTCGTTGGTTGCTTGACTAAAGTCCATGCTATTGAGCGTGTGAACGGTGATTACAAGAAACGCAATCTAGAGATCATGTTGCCTTCGTAAGTGTCTATTATTCACGCGCGTACTTTATATATGCCCCATGTGTTTGTGTCAAATTATTATTGTGATTATACGTTACTGACACGAGACGGTATGGCTTCAATTTATTTATTTTCTTCTGTTTGTTGCTGTATAGTGTTAGTTTATACACGCATGCTGGCCAATTCTTTTAGCATCGATGGTTTGTGTAATTCTAATTACTGGCTATTGTGAGAAGTTAAATTTTTGGTGATCACTGTGCACTATTATTTTTCCTCGTGTTGCTGCGTATAGCGGCGTTTATTCATCGTGTATTTAAACTTACTTAATATTTTAAAATGTACTGCATTACGTTACCGTAATCATCTCGCTTGAAATATCTTTGTGTTATTTTGGGGTCTTTATACATTCTCATTTGTCTCATTCCCTCACATGTTTGGTGCTTCATCGTGTTGTTATTCGCGTTGATATAATATTTTGTTACCGTGTACTGTTTCTACGACATTGCCTTTTTTGTGTCAACCTCGCTTCTGCCAGAGTCGTACTGCGGTTTACTGCTGCCGTGCAATTCCTGGATGATTATGGCATTGTGGCTATGTCTGGGCCTACATCAGTTGTGTTCACGTCCATGCGTGTCAGACGACTAAATGGTACTGTCAATTGTTATGTGGGTTGCCTCTCCAGTGATTTGTTATGTGGGTGCTATTTTGCTTGCACTGCATGTTACAATCCAGTTGTCCCTGAGAGTGGGGCTTATGTTTGTAATGCGTGCGGTTTTGCATCTACTGATCCATTGGTCAGGTACAAACTGATTTTGAGGATTGACGACGGTGCATCTGCAATCACATGTACACTGGAAAACAACAATGCTATGCAGTTGGCTAATTGTTCTGCAACGGCTCTGTGCAAAATGGGTTATGCACCTTCTGGTGGTCTTCCTCCTCGGTTGTTGAGGTTGTGTGGTCAGCGGTATATTTTTAAGCTAGATGCTAACACATCAAAGATGCTCCACGGCAACAGGGCCTTTCGCGTGTGTTCCGTGTTTAGGCCAGATACCGAATTGGAATCTGCCTTTGTTAATGACAAGTGTCTGCAGGTATCTGTCCCGTCGCGTGTTTGTTTGATTTTGGTCTTGTTTGACTGGTTTGTTATGTGTGTACCGCCATCGGTTTTTGATGAACTATGTTTGCATTCATAAACCGTTATTTCTCATCGTACTACCCTCTAGGCTGTCATAACTGTACTTGCATAACGTATTTTTTTTTGTTTTTTGTTTTTTCGTCATCAGAGCGTTGGTTGTTCAAGCTGCATCGATGGGCTGAGGCTTATGAGTATTAACGATGACGTTACAGATAGGCTTGGCACATCACGTATGCATACTGATGGTATTGTGGACGAATGTGGTCTGAATGGAGATGGTCCCTACAGTGGCTAGAGTTCGTTGTGTTAATTATGCATGGATGTTAGTTTTTTCCAAATAATATATTGTTTTTTGTGATTTCGGATGCTATTGTACCTAATAATTTACGTTGGTATTAATGTTTTATCATTTGTTCTGCCGTATTTAACTCGAACATGCACAATCTCATTCTTATTCGTTTTGATGTCCTTTCCTAATACATTTCCTACAACGAGTGCTCATAGGTAGCACCGCGCATCGCGCGGTGCTCCACCCTAGTAAACATAACATCTCTAATGCGTCAAATCAATCGACAACTGTAATCTTGATGTGAGATGGATTGACCAGACATCATATACGGAAACTTTGAGGATCAATTTTTTTATCAGCCATAAGCATGATCAGTGAAAGTGTGTAATTCTCCTCAGGATTTGTGTGTCATTTCATTAATATTTATAGAGAGTAGAAATACAACCATATATCCTAACATTAGTATCCAACTAGGAAACATATACAAGAGCAATATAACAATAATGTCTAACACGCCTTGCAGTCGGAACATGAGGAGATAAAATACTCATTGTAGCAAAAGTCTTTAAAGAGAACAGCGGGGAGCCTTTGATGAATAAATTTGCAAAATGGAAAGATGGTGGTACATGAGGTACGCGAACTTGACATGCAATAAATTGAGGCATAATAAGGAACGAGGTTGAGAAAAGAAATTGAGGGAGGTGAGAAATATAAAAAAGGAGATGGGAACAAGGGGAGGGGCCTAGAATTAGAAAAGAAATGGAGAGAGATGAGAAATATATATATAAAAGAAGGTAACAAGGGAAGGGACTTAGAATTAAACAAGATATTGAGGGAGGTGAGAAATATAAAAAGAGAACACTAAACTTTAAAGTAACTATATCAGTGCGAAAAAACAATTAAGCAGGGATAGAGCATTGAGAGCAAGCAAATAAGAGATAGAGAAATAATAATTGAGAAGAAAGAAAAAAAGAAGTTGATGATAATCCGAGAAATGCAGAGAAAGGAGTAACACTACAATTTTATTGATGAGAAGTGAATAGGAAAAGAGATGTGATGCTAGACGAAGAATAAGTAAATAAGACAAGAAATGTGGTGGAGAAAGAGAATAAAGACAAAGGGGAGGAAAAAAAACTATAGGTGAATTTGACATAGGGTGGAAAAAAGTGTCATCCGATGCAAGGTGATTATAAGATAAATCACTAAACTTTTAAACAACTGCTTTAGTGCGAAAGAATTTTAAACAACTACGACAGTGCAAAACAAACAACTATGCCACAGGACGACGATGTGAAAACAAGAAAAATCAGCAAAGATAAAGCAAAATATCCTATTAACATAAGTGAAGTTAGAAGAATGAGACGAAAAAAAGAAAAGGTAGAAGTAATGAGGCATCGTAACCCTCTAATAATAATATTTAGAAGGAAAATCGAAAAATATTGTCTTGTCCACCTGTTAAATCAATCAAAATTAAGGAGCGGGTAAAGCCACAAACACAACAAACAGGTATAACCAAAATCTAAATTAATGAGACACTGATATCATAAATGTGTGTAATTCTCTTTAAAGTTTGTGTGTCATTTCACCCCAACTCGGCTTTTCCAAATTCAATTGACAGATTAAGACCTCTCACACTGAAATACACACTGCTTTAGTGTGCTTCCACTCTGGTTGTGTCCCACTCCAACATGCCACAACTTGAATGCTAGCTAGCCAAGACACATCCAAATCCACCGGAAACTGAATCAACTACCCAACATCATGTTTCCATGTCCACCCCTTGTGCTGTGGGTTCCTCCCTGTATTAAAGCAGCTTGCTTTCTCAGCCATAACTTGCTCAAATGCAAAAAATGAAATAAAGACAGTAGGTATAATTTTTCTCATTAACAACTTTTTTGTTTGTCTACTTAACACATGTCATGTTTCGTACCTAATTTCGTTAATAGCAAAGAAATTAGCCAAAATGTAGCAAAGCACAGTACATCGCACAGGAACTTGCTATTATGAGAGCACATCACCGAATTGAAAGCCAAGTCGGTAGTGTCAAAGGTCGGCGGATAAGTGTATTTTTTTCATTACAAGTCTAGTTCAGAAACCGCGTTTATTTCTAGACTATTGAAAATGGAAGTTGGATAGAATAGTTAAGTAGTTGCAGGGGGTGCAAACGATTCGAATGAAGTCTCTATTCAGCGGGGCTCAGTTTGGCTAGAGCTCGGTTTGGGCCCGAATTAGTTTGTGTAGCTAAGTTCGAGTTTGGCTAAAAAAAACTTAGATAAGCTCGAGCTCGATTCGATTCGGTTGACTTAATATACAGTTCAAAAATTCATTAAAATTAAATGAAAATATAATTCATTAAATCCTAAATGAGTCAGCTCGACTCGATTTACCTCGTTTAATTTCATTATAAATATTCATTAAAATTTTGAAAGTATATTAATAAAATATGTAATTAACTAAATATTAAAGAGTCGGCTCGCGAGCTTATCGAACCTTTAAAGGTCAGGCTCGAGCTCGGATTGCTTACTAAACGAGCGTTTCTTGGAGTTGGTTAGTGGTAGTAGTAGTGAGTGTTTAGTGGTTTGGTGTTAGGAGGTTTCTTGGAGTTGGTTGACCGACTCTTAAAGTGAAGAGGTCAGTCTTGGCCACCAATACAAGAGAGCAGTTGACAATGTGCAACTAGTAAACGTGCTCCACTCGGTTTCTTTCGTACACCACTTGTGTGCAACTTTGTCCTTCCCCTTATATAATATACCATTTCATTACTCATTCTTCACACTCTCACTCAACACAACACACAACCAACTTGTTCCTTCATTATATTGTATGGCTGTAGAAGCTCTCAACTCGGAATCCATGTTCCACTGCCTGGAGTCGTCGTGGGCCAAGCGCAAGCGCACCAAGCGTCCCCGTGTCGACCACGACCACTCCAAGGAGGAGGAGGAATATCTGGCTCTCTGCCTCATCATGCTCGCTCGTGGCCCCGACGCTGCTGTCTCCGCCTCCTTATTGCCTAAGAGATCACATCCTAATCCTGGGTACAAGTGCAGCGTGTGCGACAAGTCGTTTTCTTGTTATCAGGCTTTGGGCGGGCACAAGGCCAGCCACAGGAAGAGCGTTGATCAGTCCACCACAGCCACAGCCACATGGACAGGAGGGTGTACGCACGAGTGCTCCATCTGCCACAAGAGCTTCTCCACCGGACAGGCCCTGGGCGGCCACAAGCGCTGCCACTACGAACCCAGCACCGGCAGCGGAGTGACTTCCTCAGATGGACACAGACACCGCCAATTCGATCTCAACATCCCGCCCTTGCCGGACTTCTTCTTTTCCGCCCAGGACAGCCCCCACCCATCAAAGAGACCGCACAATTCAGACTCAACAATCGCTTATTTGAGTTTAGAGTAAATTACATTATTCATTACTTAATTTAATTACATGTACACAGTGCTAGTGGTACCGTTTAATTTTGACCCACTATTATATAATTCCAACTCAATTTATATCAAACTCTGCCCTTTCAATTGAATATACAACCAATCAAGTGTATAAAGTGTGTTTATAGTCTAACACGCCCCTTTATGGACAAGCTTCGTGTTCGTGAGGAACTAAGCTCTTGATACTTATATTATTATAGGACTAATTCTACTACAAACTTACACTGATAGTTGAATGATCAATTATAGTTTTATGTTTTAATATAAATAAATAACATATGAGAGTGGACGAGCTCTTACCAAATGGCAAGACCGACTTATGTGTCTCCGTCCATCCAGTCTAATTTCTTCTACTCTTGGACTCTGTCTTCATTTAATTTGAAAATTATATGTTTTAAATTAAAATTTTAAATATTGGGAATGGGACAACTAGTAAAGACGTTATGTGAGCGGATACAATAGTGTTAGGAGTAGCCGCAGAAATATTCAATCTACCTTTTTATTTTTCTATTTATTTTAATCAAATTTGAATTCAAGTCTATCTTGATAGTGCACGCACTCTGGTGTGGCCATGAGTGGTGGCTACAAGAATTTAATGGGCGATTAGGTTTAAGTAGCCAATAAATAAATTATCTTATTTATACGCTTCTATTATTGTATAACAATAACCAAATATAAGTTACTTTAATTATACAATTATTAAAGGGTTAGAGTTATAGATTAATTGAATTAATTCCACAACCTAAACTAACATAAGAAATTAATTAATATCTTTTAACACATGTGGATGGATAATAGATCAGAAATAACCGGCCGACTTACGGGTTACTTAGACCAAACTCACTCCAACTCAACATGTCAAATTGTAACCTATACGTACCATTTATTTATTCTACCTGTTTGGTACATGAAGTATTTTTTATCCTTCCCTCGTAATTGGTATAATTGTCACCATCACCACCACTCGGTCCACTCCCTCATATATTTGGCTTCACACTTTGTTTCTGATTCTTCTATGGTTCATTTTAGGTTCAAGCTTGAATTTTATTTTGGATTGATAATTTTAGGGATTTGTTTAGGTTAATTTGTTCATGAACGATAATTCAGGGTTTAATTTAGACTTTAAAATGAAATACATGTTCTTGCTTTTCTATTATTGATTTAGAGCTGAAATTGAATTCATTTTGATATTACTAATCTCATTATCAAGTTGTCAACTACCAAAACTGTAACAAACCCTACCTCTGATGAATGCATTTCTACAATGTTGGGATCCCAAAAGTATGACCTATTAATTAATGGCGCCTTGTTTGTATTTAGGAGCAAAGAGGGGTCAGATATGGATAATAGACGGACTTTAGATTCAATGTTTTGAATATTTGAGCTACTATAATATATGCATGTTGATGTAATTAAATAAATAAATATCAATTATCTGAGTGATGGAGATAATCTTTTGAAAATTATATATAAACGAGTGTTTCGAAGAAGATTCGCTTCATTTCACTGTATGGTTGACGGCTTTTTACTTTGATGAGCTAAATAAAGTAATGTAACCAACCAACCATCTAGATAAATAAAAACAAAAAGTCAAACATATTATATATTTGATTTTAATTCTAGTAAAATAAACTAGTGATCTCGTCAAAGTCTTCGACCTTTGTGATCATTCGGCGACATATTTGAGAGGAGAAGGAAGTCTCTGTTTCATCGCATTTTCTAAGTTTATAAGACTAACTCAACTTTATTTCTATATGTATTTTTTATTTTAATGGCGTAATTTTATTTCCCAGCAATCCAAACACTCTTAACATGCTAAACAATCCTACCAAAACATATGGCGAATTTCACGTGGTAGACAAAAATTACATTACCATGTTTCTTGGCTGTGAGCCCAAATAATATCGAATAATACTATTTAGTTAATCAATCATATACTTATTGTCACATTTCTTAATTAAATATATTACTTAAAAGTTTTGAATAAAAGTCAAGCGATAAATTACTTTTTCTCAAATTATGTTTTTATTAATTATGAAATGACAAAAATGCCCTCAAAATTCATCGAACTTTCAAAGTGTGTCATCAATATCTTCTCTTCCCCTTTTTCGGCCATCTCTTCGGGAACCCTCCAGCACAACATCATCGTCCTCCGGCTATCTCTCAAAACTTGAGTGGAAAGGAAGCTGAAACTGTGACAACCTTGCTCAATGGCAGATTTGAATCAGTCCAAGGAAATGACCTCATTTCAAATATAGAAATAAATCAACTCAACTCCCCATCTTCAACAAGCAGATTCAGAACTCTCTAGTCTTCATAAACATATTTGAGTCATTCCGCAATTCACATAAGAACAAATACACCAATCCACTGACTCACTGAGATATAAGTAACGTCAGCTACAAGGAACCAAAATCAAAGTAGATGCATGCAATTGGCAATCAACCTTCATATCTGGATCCGTCGTGTTACACCCGTGCGTATTTACACTCAATGAAGAGAAAAACGGCACAAATAACACATCCCCCATATTCGGATCTAAAAACCTGACCGCCTCCATCTCCTCCTCTCTGCCGCCATATTCTTTCTAAATAAAGGTAGAGCATGTATTTCAATAGTTAATCTCATTATCTAGCATAAACAGAACTACTAAATTCAATTGGCAGTAGCAACCTGACTCCAACATGGAGCCATGTCACATCCTTCAATAACCGCATACAAATTTGGTTGCTGATGTCCAAATTCATCTGACGACCAAATTAAGATAAAGAGAGGTCAACAAAGAAGAACTACAAAAAGTTGAAGGAAACCAAAGGGCACTCTTATTTTATGAACGACAGCTATTGAATAAGAATCAAATTGGACCATTACTCACATTTCTACACACTCATCAGTTTGCCCTAATAACATGTAAGAGAACACAAGATGCAATCTAATTTGCAAACCAAGGATTTTCCAGCTATCTACACATTCAAAAAGTCCTATGTTTATGAGGGCTTAAACCATGAACTCATCCATATCTACCTTTAATTTGCTAAACTAAACTAACCACTCTTTTGCAAGCCACAACAAATCATTCGAACTTATTTACCACCTCTGCCTCTGAGGTTCCAAAGCTCGGGGGAAAGAAAGACAGCTGATCGATGTTAGAGATTACGGCACGTAGTCAGGTATGTATAAATCTTCACACCCTTGGCTGGATGTCAAGCTTGAAGGTAGTCAATGATATAAGTTCACTTTTGGACTGTCGAGCTTGAAGGTGGACAATTCTGTTGCAGTATATGTGTTCTCAAGCTACAATCCGTCACCTAATGTCATCAACTTCATCAGATCTAATACTACAATTTTTTCTTGAAAATTTCTCAGGGAAACTAAACCAAGCACAGGGTTTACCTCCATGGATGCTACCATTGACAAGAGATGTTTGCATTGGTTGAGCGAACCACGTTCTTTTGCAGAAACATTTGCAAGTTCAGACACCAAAGAATGCACTTCATCCACCTAGAAAAGACAATTGGTAGTATATATTTAAGAAGCGTGTGAAGATGGGGATGACGGGTGATATAGTACGATGCACTTGCACTCATTATTTTTTCTACAAAGTAATTCTACTTCCACGAGAGCAGTTATAATTAATTTTCCGGACGTAATGAGTAATACAATTATATAATTGTACTTTTCGAAACTTATTAATTTGCCTTTCTAGGCTTGCAAGAGAGAAATTGCATCAATCGTATGGATCTAATGGATATTTGAAACTGGGCGTCATAATAACTACATGATGTGATGGAAATAAGGGATAGGCAAATAGTATGCAGGAAAAAAACGAGGAATTGGATTTGACATATTGAAAAGATCACCTTCGGTAACAATAAGCATACTGACGAGCCCATAGCTTGCATTACATCAACAGCTGAAGAAATTGCATCCTTCACCTTCACAATATCTACCTATAAATTAAAAGGCCAAATACCAACTTTAATCAACACAAAATACATCAACATGTTGGGCAACTGCCATGTAAGTACCAAGCCTGAACTGAAAAGAACAAAAAAAACATACCCTTGCACCATTAACCACTGGAAGGCGAAGAGTGCTGGCCCTCAATGCTTCAATTGCCCCTAACAGAGAAGTAGAGTAATTGGGGTCTATGAGCGCCCAGTCTTCTAAAAACGCCATCTGCAACCATTCATTAAAGTCAGATAATATGTAACAGTTTCAAAGGTAACTAATACCGGCAAGCTACTATCTCCACGTACTATAATTTGTCAATTTAACCAATTCGCATTCAGGCGCTCAATTTTAAGATTGGAATTAAGTGGCAGTTCAGGACTAACTAATGTAAACTATGACAAATATGAAATGAGCAATTCGGATGCCCAACTTGAAAGTTAGTTGACAGGGAAGAGATATTACTGAAGGATGCCAACATAAATTAAACATTTTAGAAACAGGAAAATGAGCGAATAACCAACGAATACATGTGACCCAACACAATGTCATGAACCTTACTTGTCCTTTGAGAATGGAAGTGAGCTTCAGATTTTGCTTCAGCATTTGTAACTCAATTCTTTTGACTCTAACTGATTCACGAAGTTTGGAAGTACTAACCCAAGCAGTATAGAGACTTTTCTGCACAACGAGGAACAATAAGGAGAGAAAGGTATGGCGGACTATCTCATACATAAGATAATGGTCTTAAGCACTTGGACTAACCACAGTAATTTTATATTAAATACAAATTGTAGCAAGCACACAGGAAATAAGGCATGGTAGGGAGATCATGTTACTCTCCCTCTCTAATAAACCTAGAGGTTTATGAGTTCCACGTACCACATTGAAGTTCCTAAGAAATCAGCTCAATGTGTTAATTCTGCTTCATAGTATAAATCTTTGTCACAGGTTTTTTGAAGGATAACTTATGTCACATATTAATGATCAATACCCTCAGCCCATTAACTACTTTTACAAAACCCAGAATCAAATACTACCACTTGCCAGGCTCTATCTACACTGCTTAACTCAACATGAGCATACCTTTTCTCTTTCCTGCATATCCATGTATAATGTTATTTTGCACCCTTAATATACGATATAATTCTCCAGCTCATTATTCCAAAGTATTGATAAATGCTAACACATTTAGTTTCACTAATTCATCGTTATGATTCAAAAGGACCAAACTAGCCTTTTATCCCTGTCTATATGAAAGTAAGATACTTTGCCTTTTGATGCCATATTGGATTCCTTATTCAGTTTTGAAATAGTTTTTGCATCAGTCCTACTTACATTTTATATCCATTTCATTTTTAGTACATATGTCGCAGTGCCAAAGTCTTAAAGTTAACAAAAGGATCCCATCCAACTCAGTTAAACATGTTACGTGAGTGAAACTTGAATCATCAGGAAACTCAATAGATGAACAATAAGTTTTTCCTTTCTTGGCTTCTTTGCTGCTAGCTCCAAAATAATAGTCAATCAGCAATACAAACCAACCTAAAACATAACCCACAGTTCTATACATAGCATGTTAATCAAGAATCAATATCACCCTTTCAATGAAAATATCCCTCAACCTTAGAGATGGCTATTTGTCCCAATGTGCACTTTCTGTAGCAAACCAACGGGCTAGAAAACACACATATTGCTTTATTGGTTGCAACACTGTCTGACTCCCTCAGCTTCATCCTCACACTACAACCTAATTTTTTATACTTCCACAGAACATCATTCATTGCACACTACCCCTCTAACAATTTTCAGGATCTAGTTTTCTGATGACAACTGTTTAGTATGTAGTAGAATAAGGAATTATAAGTTTACAAATGCAATCCTAGTGTGCTCTATTTAATTTCTATAAAGAGCCCTCTGTTTAAACTAATGATCATGGCATGATAACATACAGCTTATTACTCTATTACTGTATAGTACATTTTGCAAACAATAGTGATGAGAGGGTGACCCAAAAGAGAAACAAGTAAAATCTAATATCAAAGATGTTACATGATCAAAATCTAAGATTGAGAAACAAAAGCATGACAAATATGAGTGATGACATTCAAAACAAAAAGGCGAGAGTCCACGAGCATACCTCTGCGTTCAACTTCTGAACAGAAAAGGAAGATTCTGCTCTAGCATTTACAATACGCCACTGCATTGCTCGGTTATATAAAAGTCTCAATTGATGTGCATCACCTATCCTACTCTCCCCAATCTTCCCACGAACAGAGAAGCTTAAAATTGAACGCGTGTTGCTCAAATTGTTACTTACTATGCCCGACACCCTGTTCTTCACATGGGAAGGGCTCATTCCCCTTGTTGGGGAAAATATCGCAGTCATTGTGAGCTTACTAGGGGATGCAGGACGAGCCGGGCCACGAACAGGAGATGATTGTCCCCTGGTGCACGAACTTAACCGAGGAGAGGATGAAGTGTTATCATTCACCAACTTCCTCGGCCGAACAAGGCTTGGTGAATCTGCTGATTTGGGTCCATTATTCTTAGAGGTTGGCAAGCTAGTTTCTGGCCGGCGCCGCAACCTGTTATTGGTCTCTTGCCAGAACCTAGCAGGCACCATGATTCCTCTGGGCGCACGCCGTCCATTTCCTCCACTTCCTACTCCATAATCACGTAACTCTGAGCTACTCCCTGAAGACACACTTTCAGTATCAGAGGCATCATGGTGATCAAAAGCTACAGTAGGCCCATTGGTCTCTGAAACGATCTCGATCACCTTCTCAAATTCTGCACAGCTCGAATTCGAGCTCAATCCTTCGTCACACGAGCTCCTATCATCGACCGGCAATAAATTGACTACATTCCCAGATCTGCTCATCTTCCTCCTCTCGCCAGAGAAATCCACAATCGCGTTCATAGCAATTGGCTGCCCCACCGATCTCCTCCTCTCAGGCCTCGAACTCGGCGTCTGCTTCACTTTGCTCACCTGAGGCGAGAACGACTCCCCCTGAAACGAAACGGACAAGCTCCTCGCCGACGTCATCAGCATCTTCTGCGCCGCCGACACCTCCCCTCCGCCGCCGCCATCCTCAATTTTCAAATCCAATCTGCTACTCCACCGATGCGTCGCCGCCCGCCTCCGCTCCGTCGAATGTGGCCGATTCACCGCCGGCGTCCTCGACACCACCGGCGACGGGCACCTCCTGGCAGCGGCTAAAGAGGAAGCGACCTCCCGCCGGCGAGGAGCGAGCGCATTGTCTGGATCGGAGGGAAGCAGCGGAGGCCTGGTGGGGCTGGCTCCGCTTCGGGAGGTGGCGGCGCTTTTAGGATTTATATTGCTGGACACGAGAGCTACCATTGTAGAGCAAGCTCACATCTCCTGCTCCTCTGTAACCCTAAATTCGTCACAGAAAAAGCAAAGCAAAGCCAGTGAAGCTAAGCGAGTCCCTTGAGAAAATCTAAACAAAGCTGGCGAGAAGGTGTGTGGTCCGTACCAAGAGCGGTGAAATCGTTAGGAAGAAGAAGAGTGGTTTTATGGTAATTTTAAGAGGGAAGGAGACTAACTGTTATATTACGCTCTCTCCGCCAAAATTAACCACAATCACTAAATTTTAATTGTTATTTTTAAAACTCAGTCTCAATCTACTCGCGCGGAGTACGCGAGGATTGTGTACTCGCGTGGGATGGGTTGAAACGTGTTGGTGTCTTCGAAGAGAGTTGGGAAAGAAGGACACGTGGCGGAGGCTTATTTCGAGTGTGACGGCACGCGGAGCGTAGAGATTGGGAGGAGGAGGGTGACGTGGCTTTCATTAAAGGTTAATCTTCGGAGAGACGTTACGCTAACGACACTTAAAATGATTAAAACAAAACCATTTCTATTTGTGTAATCAACGAATTTTCGGTTGGAGAGAAGCCAAGCACGTTGAACACACAATCTCAAATAGCATTTTAATGGGACAATTCATGTTTGTTTTTTATTATTTACCCTATATTTTAAATCATGTTTGACTAGTGTTTGAGACACGTGAGGTCTCAAATAGGACGATGGTGGAGCTTTGATGCCAGAGCTTTGTTGCGGGAGCCACTGTAGCATGATGGGCGGTGATGGAGCTTTCTTGCGCTAGTAGACAGTCGTCAGTATGCACACGATTACGTGCAAATGCACACGATCGTTACAGATTATAATCGAAAAGTCTGAATCAAATCTGTAAGAACCAATAAAACTCAATCCAAATTAATTCAAGCTATCAATGTAAAGTAAATGCATAATAATTTTATGTAAATATGAAAAATGAAGAATGCAATATTAAACAACGTAAAGAAATGTGAACTCAATTCAGGGAAGGACAACCATAGCTCTAGGTCACTTGGAACACGTGGAAACAACTATCATACAATTTTATTAATATCATATGCCTGTAAATTTACTGACTCCACCTCTCGTTATTGGAGCCGGCCTAGAATTTGGATGCCTACTAACCATCTCGGATTAGAGCACACCCTGATCTTACAAGAAGAGCGACAATTACAGGATGAGGGTTATGAAGAGTTGAACTCCATGAATTTGTACTTGTATGTCGCCCATCAACCCTCTCGGACACGACATCACAACAAAAATTAATTACAAGTTATTCAATTAAACATGCCCGAATATTGATTATATAGAATGCTAAAATCCAATGTCACAAAATTCCAACCAACACCCATTATTGGGAATTAGCTCATAATAATGGTGTTAGCATCCATGAGTATCGTACGGGTACTCGCCCCGCTCAAAACTCGACAGAATACAGGAATTCTCAAAATACGAAACCAACCTTAAAGTAATTAATATAAAAAAAATCAACAATTACAATATTCAAACAAATCATTTTACCAAAAAAATAAATGAGTCCAAATTAACTCGTTTGTTTAGGATAGCGTGCAACTTTGCATAGCATGAAGAGATTGAACCATTTATAAAACAAGTAATGTTGAGTAATAATAAAATACAAATTAAATGAATATATTGATGAGCTTAAAATAAGAAGTGCACAGCATACATGTGTATTTGTTGGTGTTTGATGTCCGTATCCGTGAGACGAATATGACTTCAACCAAATTAATTATTTGGAGATGCACTCCAGCACAAAGCAGGTTGAACTTCCGAACGTTCGAATCAATCTCATGTGTTGATCTGCGCCCAAGTTGTCTTAACATGCAAGTTAACCTGCAGTGTTTTTTTTGTCCAAAACATTCTACACTCAAACACAAAAGTTTCACATGGACCAAAACATTTTACATTCAGGCGCAAAAATTCTACCAGTTTGGACATTTGTCCCGATTTGTATGTGATTGTTGCTCTAATTATTTGTGTAGATTAGCTACTCTTAATACTAAATTACCTTTTGATTAGTTGATCAAACTAGTTAATTAATTTTTTAAAAAGAAAATAAATTTATTAATTACCAACCAATAACGTTTGTTTATTTAATTGATTAAACATTTAAACTTGAATTATGTGGTATTTATTGGTCGACCCCATAGAAATACAAACATCTCTCTGCCCAAAGCGTGACAGACTTTTTAAATGCTAATAAATGTAGTTCTTTCCAATAGTAACTAAAGAGTGATGACCCTACAACTTTGGGTTGATTCATCTGTATTTGTAAACTAAGTTTAGGTCACCATCTTTGGTTCTTAGATTTTGCCATGCTTGTTCTATCAACCCGACCAACTCTTAACCGCCCTCTAACTTTTCACATCTAATTGTTCATCTTCTTTAATTTTTGTTCCGAGGTTGGGTTACCCAAATATAAAGTTGGGACTAACATATTAAATAGGGATAATAACACATTGGTACACCTGACTATAGCGAAATGACAATTTCATACTCTAATTAATAAATTCTTTTTTTAGTACTCTGACAATTCTTTTGTAACAACTTATCTCAAAAATTCATAAAATACCATTGGTTTAAGAAACCAGATCTAAACTGGTTAAAAATCAAAATTAAATTGAACCGGTTTAATTTTGAAATATATTATTCAATTTATATCATTATATAATAATTAAATAATATATTCTTAAGAAAAATAATAATAATGAAACTTGCACGAAATCCAGCAAGCTTCTCGCCGGCGACGACGACCAACAGCCCCACGGCCACTTGGGAGTTCCAACCTCCTCGCCGACGATGGAGTAGCGTCGTC
>JAYMTP010004028.1:0-15757 GCA_036897365.1 Geranium brycei | reverse complement strand
CTTATATATACAATTCTGTAACATAACTATAAGAATTATTTTATACGTGAGTTCAAATTTTGAAATTAATAAACTTTTTATAATATTTGTGGACTTTTTTGCTAATGATGTTTGAGACTTTTAAATTTACAAATGATACATTTTAATTATCACTTTATTTGTCAGTTATTAATTTAATTTATATTTTTAGTTTTATCGTTAATTATAATTGTTTTTACCAATTATTGTAGTGGTTAACTTATTTTTTTGTTATTTGTTAATTTTTTTGTTTTTTAAATATAATTATTGAGCGATGTAAGGCTCGCAAACCGATTCGATTTGTATTTATATATAAATAGAAGTTTTTTTTGAAGGTTATATACATGAAAGTTAAATTTCAACTCAATTAAAAATACATAATTAAATTTAAATCAATTTTTTATTATATGCATTTAGTAATTATATTATTACTAAATTTAATTTTTTAAATTAATTATGATATTAATAAAATCAAACTTTTAGTATCAGATTTTGCTCCTCTTATTTTTTTTTGGATCCGCTGTGCGTGTGTGAAAATAAAATAGCAATTTTAAAGTTAAAAAAAAGAGATACACAAAATAATCACTAGTTTGATTTTGGAGAAACCTTCTTAGGTGGGTTTGCCAGAATCGTACAAATATTAATAAAACCAATTTAATAGTCCACCTGTCAACATAAATATTCAGATCTCACATCAATTGGACACGTGGCCACACACCGTCATCACCACCACCAATTCGTTTTCCCCAAAAATTATTTTGAAAAGCCCACCCTATATTCCACGATATTTACAGTATTTGCCCCAAAACAACTGATACCATTTCCAGAGTCTCTTCTTCTTCTCCATTATCGTCGCTCTCTCTGTGTCTGCGAGTTCGTTCCCGTGGGCTCTTCTTTCCATGGCGCCCCCGAGGCTCTTCGTTCTGTTCTCGATAATCACCGCCTTAATTTTCTCTGGAATTAGGGCTGATGATGTTGCGCTCGGCGGAGACGTACCAATTAAGGTCGCTGAATCGGACGATTCCGATTCCAAGGCCCTTAAGATCGAATTGGATCATCTTAGATCCCAGATCCACGCTCTGGGTTAGGTTTCTTCTTTCTATCTTGATTGCTAGCTTAAATCACGTGTTTGCAATTCACTCTGGAGTTTAATCATTACTGTGGGCTTCGATGTTGGAACTTTTCTTTTCAATAGTTAATTATGGTTTTGTGTATATGATTGAAGGGGGTTGTATGCAATGCAATTTTATGCACTCCGTTTTTGTTGTTGAGAACCAATTAGGAAAAATCATGAAGTGGATTTTTTTAGTTTTGTTTTACATTTATTTGTTGCATGCTGTATGATGAAATAGATGAAGGTTTTTATTAAGTTGATGAAGTGGGTTTTATTTGCATTTATTGGCTGATACATGTTGTTTGAATTGTACATTTTAGAATCTCAAGTTGATGAGAAAACTAGTGAACTTAAAAGCAGAGATGAAATCATAACACAGAAGGAGAAAGTCATTGAAGAGAAGTTAAATAGGATTGAGTCGTTGAAGGTTGAGGTTGCCTCGCTCCAGGTAAAACAGAGATTACGTCGTTATGTGGGAGACTGTATATTGGTTCTGATCTACACATTCTTCTTGCGTGCTTATTCTATTATGTTTATCAGAAAAAAGGAACATCAGATGCTGAGGAGCAGGTGGGGAAGGCTCATGCTCGGGCTGGGGAACTGGAAAAGAAGGTCAGTATGCATGGTTAATCTGCTTTGTGGAAAGTTACTTGTACGTATTTTTGCCAGTGTTCTAAAAAACGCTAGGTACAAATTGGCGTAGAGGGCCTTTTGGGACTAATCGGGAATTAGCTGGAGAATAATCGAAAATTAATCTAATCACAGGATTAGTCGCACAATTCGGGGATTTTAGAACACTAAATTTTGCAAATGTATTGTGCAGGTTGATGTACTTAAAAACGATTTAGAAGTTCATAAAAAAGAGAAAGAGGCCCTGGAAGGCGGAGCTCATGAATCCCAGAAGAAAATGAGTGATTTGACCTCTGAACTTGAGAATGTAAGTAGCTATTCTCATAATTTTTTTAATAGAGGTTACTTTATTGTCATCATGCTTTGTGCATTGTGCTGTGATGTTTTAACATAAGGCACCTAAGTTTCAGTTTCAAGGACTTCCTATTGGCAAGTAATATTGTATGCTGACTTCAGATAAAATTGCTGGCATGCATCAATTATCATATTCTAGGTGTACAAATCCTCATGCAACTCAAATCAATGTCTGTTAATGATTTGTGGTATTTTTAAGGGAAACATGTTAAGCTTAAGCAGTGTTTCCTTAACTTAGATTTTTCTTTAGTGTTATTATCACACTCACAGGTGCACTTGATGTCATCGTTAGAACATACTACATCTTACTGGTCGATCTAAGTTAGGGTATACTGTGTACCAACTTAATGTGATAATGTATCAGGATTTGAAAATGTTAAATGTAAATAACAAATATTCATATATTATATTGCTCTAAAAAACATACAAGAAGCAAGAGACATTGCTTTCAGTTGAATTATATTCATTTGTCATCAATTATGTCACATGACGTTAATTTTGTTCTGCTAGTTGCACGAAGCATTTGAAATTTAAGTATCACAATATTTCATGTTAGTGCAACTTTTGCATAATATTAATCATGTGGGGGCTGTACAATGATATAAGACAATATCTTCTACAGCTCAAAAAGATCAATGAAGAACATGCGACGAGAATTCGTAACACTGAGCGTGCTCTCAAAGTGGCTGAGGTGTGTCATTTATCATCCACAACTAAAGCTTATCTTTTTCATGCCCAATGACAGTGCTTTTTTGAGCAGGTTCTTTCCTGATATTGTATTTGTTATCATTTATTTACAGGAAGAAATGATAAAAGCAAAATTTGAGGCTACTTCGAAAACTGAAGAGCTAAAGGAGGTTAGAAATTAGATCAAAGTCCACCTCTTATCCAAAAAAATGCCTTAAGCATATGAGGACTCATACTGCACTATGGTTTCTTCACTGCTTGTATGCAGCAAGTGCTAAAAGTTTCTGAAGTCTGTGAATTTCATTTCCGTTGATCTGTTATACCAGTGGTTCTACAACACGTGAGCTTAGTGCTCCGGGCCACACTTCTTTTGCCTTTTAATTGTTCTTGAGTAATGTATCACACCTTTTTGAGAAGGCTGGCCACTTTGTAGATATTAGCTACGAGAAGGCACTACAAGAGATGGACTTTCTTGTAAGGCTAATACATATTGTGATTTATGGTCAGGTTCATGGCTCATGGCTTCCACCTTGGCTTGCCAGGCAGTTACTTTGTTGTCAGGTACCATGTTTAAAAAAAATTGTTGCTGTCAATTCTTATCAATCATCTTATCGTAATCCTAATAACAGTAATGTTGCAGTCCGTCATAGAAATGCATTGGAATGAGCATGGAAAACCTGTCTTTGATTTGGCAACACAGAAGGTATGCCTTTTATCTGACAGATTACATGCTCAAGACCCTGTATCTACTGGAAATTATGCTGCATGGGATTCCTTGATCTATGACCATCATTGATTTTATATATGTATACTAGATTAACTAGTTAACTTATTGTATCATATTTGTCTCAGGCCCTGGAGAAGAAAGCCCAAGCTGCAAAGTGGGCTGAGCCCCACATGGAGAGAATACAAACTGTATGCTCTATATACCCTGTTCTATTTTAGCTTTTAGACAATGTAGTCTTCATGTTTTTATAATGTACTTGACCTCTAAATAATTAAGGTTTTATTTTTTTATCAGCATTAAGGTCTTATACATTTATGGGTTGTCACAACTCTAGTGAGCCTTTTATGAACCAAGACCCTTTCTTGTACGTGTATATTGATGGCTTAAATTTTACTTGCCTATGTAATGGATCACTAGACATTTTTTTTCATTATATGAAGTCCTTGTCTGAGTATATATTTATATTTGGTTTCCATTATATCTGACTGCATATTTGGGCATTATTCTCTTCTTGATTATGTGTCGTGAAGAAATGGGTCCCAGCTGCTAAGGAGCGGTGGTTGGTGATAACAACCCATGTTGAACCTCATGTGCAATTACTAGCGACAAAAGTTACTGTAATGTATGAGGAGTCAAAAAGGAAAGTATCTCCACATGCTACTAAGGCACATGAATTCATTGATCCCTACTTTCAGGTACATGTTTCATGATATTCATTCATGAGATACTACTATAGCAATCCATTATGTTCAGTTATGGTGTTAAAGCAACCTTCTTTGGTAACAGAAAGCTAAGAAGTTCAGCAAGCCATATGTTGATCAGGTTGTCACTGTGACCAAACCTCATGTAGATAAAGTCCGAGTGACTTTGAAGCCTTATACAAACACTCTAGTTAGTGCTTACCGGGAGTTCTTAAAATCTGCAACTACATACCATGATCAGGTATGACTGTTTTTTTGGTCTTCTGTGAGTAGTTTCATCTCTTTTGCCATTATTGTGTAGGCATTCATATTCTTGATGCTCTATGAGATGAAGGGGTCTATCTTCTATAGACCATTGGGATTATGAGTTTTTCTTTTGATTTCTGCACTGGAAGTGACATGGATGAATAAGGGTTCGAGGATAATGTTTCCTTTCTTTACATTTGAATTTGGTTTGACAAAATGGACTACTTTATGGAAGCATCTAGTGATTTAGTGGGAGATTGTATCCAAGTACGATGTAGCTTATGTGGTGCCTCTTCCTAAACTGTATGTATACACATCTTCATTAAAAGTGACTTAAGTGAAACCAAACTTGTTGGCAATAATCCACCTCTACTTAATCACTAGTGCCCCCTGATATTATTAGTGTTGGCGTGTTGCATCTTTAAAAAATCTAAGCTAGTTCTTTGACTCCCCCTAGAAATAAATGTTCCACTTTATTTATTAGAATGTCCCAATTAAAGTGTTTATTTTCTCTTTTGGGTTATGTATAAAATGCCACTAGTGTCCTTCATATGAGTTAGTTACAAGCACTTAGAGAGGTTAAACATGGGAGGTAGTACAAACGTGGCAGGGAAAGTTAGGTACTGACTCTACTAATCATTAATTGTTGCATAAAAGTCAAATAAGATACTTATTTTAGCATGAAGAAGTATCAATTTTTCTGTAACGGCCATCCATATCACTTCAAGATAAAGGACGGATAAAGTGACAGGTTCCAAAGCTGTCATTTTATTTGCTCGTATTTCTGCGACAGTGTTGGTGCGTCAAAACAGTGGCGTACCTGATCCATCACTGATTAGCAACAAATTCAGTAATGGGTCATGCAAAGTCGTTTCCTTGCAGTCTGTCACAATATTGGGTCCAGCGCTGTGTTTCCAGAGAGGATCCAATCTTTTATTACTCTATTCTCATTCATAATGCAAGTGTCACTTGGCCGGAAGTTGACAGTGGCATATTATGCTGAAGTTTGTTAGGTTGAAGCGAAATGGACCAACAATTGAGGCCTCATAGTCAGGGTTTGAGTGTTGGGCCTAATTTGGCATTGTGGGACCTTTCGAGGGTGGTTTGTTGAGCCTTTTATGTATCGTTCACTAATTTTCAATTTTGTCCTCAGTGTTAGTTGAGACACAGATTATAGAGAAATAATGATTTGATTCTTGGTAGTATATAGGAAACATATATTTAGCATATATAAAATGGTGACTCCAATTTGCCAATTACGCCTTGTACTAAGGGGAAAGTACTGAGATATCATATTGACCATTGGCCTGTTTCGTTTCTGCCGGGTGAATTTCAGCTCAATCTGGCACTGGCAAATTTTGGCCCAAGGACCCTTTTAATAGATAAAAATGCTGAAAGAATTCTGACCCATAGATGTTCCGTTCCTCATTGCTATTTTACGTGTTAACCTTGATGCGGCGAGCTGTCGCTTTTCCTAATCAATGCTTGTCGTTGTTTGCTATTTTTCTTATAGTGCTTGTACTTCATTTCTGTATGTTAAATTTTCCTATCTAAGAATGGATATCGTATTTCGTATCGAAGATCTTTAATTGTTGGTCGGGTTGTATTAACTGCATTAATATTGTAATTTTCCATTTGTCTAGCCATTTGTGAGCATGACTGAACTTGCCTAGATCTCCAGGTCTAATTTGTACCTCTTCTTTTACTGGTGTCACTGAGACACGAATGCATTTAGATAGCCATGTAAAGTATAGGATAGAATGCAATATTACCTTTTCATCTAACCTGTGCTCTTATTTTTTGTGAAGGTTCAAGATTCGGTCAAAGAATTGCTGAAAAAGCATGAACTTACAAGACCTCTTGCGACCAAGGAGTTGGAATGGTTTGCAGTATGTATCTATTGGTTATTTTATTTGGCATGGCTTCATCTATTGACACTCTACTACTAGTTAATGGCATGCATTTGCCCGATAAGAAAATAACAAGAAATGAATACATATATAATTTGTACCTCCCTTGATTCCTTCAACTTGATATTCTAGGCCTCCGCTCTGTTGGCGCTTCCCATCATCCTTTTGCCTAGAATTTGCTCAGCTGTTTTCTGGTTAGTAGTAGCTATACTTCATTGTGTTGAAATGTGTTTATATACGAGAAACAGTTCACATTTAGCTACTTAAAAATGTTGGTTCATGTTTAGATGTTATTTCTAATTTTTGCATGTTAAGCATCTTCATCTGTGTGTTCTCTGCAGCAAGAAGGCAAGAAAACCTCTTCGGCAAGTAAGTGCACGGCGTAAAGCCAAAAGGGGGTATCCAGAAAAGTAGATTACCACAATGCTGTTCGGCTGTGCTCGTTTATGTATTGTTGTGGTTTCAGAATATATGAGGTATGGTTCATTACTATGTTAGCATTTGAATTTTGTGAATACTTTATACTTCTCATACTCATGCAGTCATTGTGTGCGCGATTATGCTTCTCTGTAAAATTTTAGAGATAGTTGCAGTTGAAAATGTGAACGTGGGAGAAAATCCTTGTATCACGGTAGTTATTACATGATTGGTGATCCTCCTCCTAAATGAGTAATATGCAAACTTCCATTTTTTTGTTTGATCATAATAATAATAACAATAACCCCTGTGATTTTTTTCATTTGTCACGCTTTTGCATTTCATGCTCTAGTTACATCAAATACTGAATTGCTTTCCTGGATACTTTTAAGAGTTGTTGCTATCTTGACTGAAAACTTATAGTTGCCTAATGCATTGTTTTCATCTGAACCGAGTTTGTTTGTTCTTGCTCTTTGCAGGTGAGGTTTCTGCTCTCTCGCCATGCCATGTCCTAAGATGTTTTTTGAAGCTCATGTTTATGTTCTTTTTGCACGGAAAATGTCTGGAACTTTTTCCCACGCAACTCGTAGATATCTATGGGCAGGTTTTTTTTTGTTCTCTTTTGTTTGGAAACAGCTGTGTAATTTATTTATTTTTATTATTCCCTATTTAAGATGGATTGTTGCTTGCGTCTACCTTGTTCATTTGTATGCCATTTGTTATAGTCACTTTGCATTTGATACACTTTTTTTTTGTTAAAATAGACTATGGTTGGTTCTTAATTAGGGTTCTTGAAAGAAAGATTTGATTTGTGGAATAGTTTAGGAAACACTACTGAGTATCGCTAATGGGGTGTATTTTGGTTTCTAGTGTTGGATTTGATTTGTATCATTTAACAATTTTAAGTAAAAGTATTGTTCGTCTAAATTTCTCCGAGTAAACGTGTTGTGTGTAGTGTTCAGAAAACTGACTTGTGATTAATCCTTTAGCCTTTAAGGGAAAATCAGAACACATCAATTGGTGATCCGTGGCGAGGACAATGATGACGAAGGCCTTTTCAAGTTAGAGAATGTGACCCCCTCAGATAACCATAAACAACCGAGGACCAAGAACCAAAGGCAAAATGAACAAACCTTTGGACCCAATTTATTGCCTTAATTGAATCTGTCCCTGAATCCTTGTTTGTCCAGATAAAAAATTGTGTGATTAATCTAATTCTCCATGAAACCTGTCGATTGCCGCCCCTTAAAATGCCTGCCCTCTTACCCTTTCCTTGCCTTTGTCTTCAACCTCCCGTCACTCAACCCTTTGGAATGACTCCAAAATCTTCTTATAGGAGATCTTTTGGTGACTTCATAATCTTCTTATCGATTTCGGGGAGTAAATATGAGAGATCGTTCGAATTTGCTCGTTTCAAAAGTTTTGAGGATGCTGCTAGAGCCATTTTAGCTCTTCATGTCACCCATGGGAAGTTGATTGTTACTTTTCGCTCATGGGTCTCCTTGTCTCCCATTTCATCCTCCAAGTTTGGCATCCAAGTATCATGCCGTTGTTGCCCCCTATTGCCTTCAAGCCTGCTAGTATAAAAATGCCTTCACTGACAACTTCCCATTTGTTGCATCTGCGACGTCTTCTTCTTATGCTCTCCAATGCTCTAGACAACTAAACTTCTTGGTGACCAGGAACTTGGATTTTGGTGTCCTTAGAGTCGCCATAACAACATAGACGTGGTGACCATTCGATGCCAATTGGTGGAAGACGTTCTTGCTGGGGTCTCGGTATTGATTATGGGCAAGTCTTGATCTCGGATTTCAGGTCAGCCCCCATATTTTGGAGCCATTATGGATGGGAGGTTGGAGTTGAAGAAGGGAGATAGCAGTTACGGTCGCCGGAGACCCAGGCGGCGAACACCACTCCTCGTAGCGGTTCTCCTTGGACGCATCGTCTAGTGCGAGTGTCTTTGTTGCCTTAGGAGCAAGCAACAAAGATGGACATCTTCCCATCTTCCTTTCTTGTGATGATTTAAACACCTCCCTTGTGGTGATGCTTGGAAAACCCAAGATAAAATCTCAGAGGCTCTGTTCCTCATCTCTCTGCCGCTTCTTTCACTAGTATTGCCCCTCTTCTCTATCCAGCATTCAGAAGAAGCGCTCTTAGCCCTCTCAGCGTCCTGAAACCCTTCTCCAACCCCAAACCCTCCTTCTAATGACCACTTCAATATCCATCCAATCTCCTCTAATCCAATTGCAACCACCAAAAAAACTTAATGCAACTTCTTTCCAAGACGTTGCTTAGTCTCACTTGTTTATTTTCCACTTCTTTCTTTCAAAGTCATAAATAATAATTGAGATTTGGAAAATGATATTTTCTTTATTTTGAAAGATTTAAATGAATGTAAGAACATGATATATTTTAAAGGTGAGTATAATAACACCATATAAGTAACTATTGATTTGCGCCATGTAAGTTATCACTCAGAGAAACTCAGAGTTCATAAATTTTCAAAATTATCATTCAATAATAGCGTAAAGTGAAGGTTCATTCAACTCTAACCAAAGTCTAAAAAATACCTGAAATGTTACACACAACTTTTAATATTTTAATAATAAAATTATTTGAAATATGTCATTTTTTATGATTACAATGTCTTTAATAGGGTTAACTATTATTAGTGGTTAGAGTTTCCTATTATAAATTAGTACCATATTTCTTATTGTTCATTATATAAATTAATATTTGGATTAGCTTTCCTCTTGTTTTCTATACAAAGAACCTCCTATTGTATTATCGTCAACACATATTCATCAATGAAACTTGTTTATTGCTCTCTGAGCATCTTCTTCACAAAGTTAACAAACCCAAAACCTCTGCTCGTACTATTCTTCTGATTAACAACAACATAGACACGACTTACAGTACCGAGAGGCTGGAAGAGCTTGTGCAAGTCCGGCTCTCTTGTGTCTTCTAATAGGTTGGTAACCTTAACATAATTCTCATCATTTATACGCCTCATATCTGATCCGCTACTTCTCTCTACCCCAACTCTCTGACTTGGAGGAGCATATGTTCCCTTACCCGTGCCAGAAGCAGCAGTAACACGTTCTGGTGCAACATTTTGTCAATGACTCCCTCATATGGTGCAACAAGATCTTTGTATGGGCACCTTTAAGTCCAGTGGTCACTTTTCTTTCCGCATGTCTTACACACCATTAGAACAACACCTCATTTCCCAAGTTGAGCCAACGAGTCTTCGATACCCTTAAAGTCTTCAGCTCTGATACCATGTCAATCGGGAAAGTTGACGACGAACAAGGAAAATGCTCAGAGAGCAATAAACAACCTTTATTGATGAATACTTTTTGATGATGATACAATAGGTGGTTCATTTATATAGAGAAGAATATGAAAGTTAATTCTATTACTAATTTATATAATTATAAAAATAAAAAATATACTACTAATTCATAATATGAAACCCTAACCACAAATAATATGTAACCTTAATTAACACTCAAATTGATGTGAGTCGACCAAAATCAATTTGACTACGAAAAAAACTTGTGCGACGACACATGATAACTATTCCGGTGGAGTGACGTTGATTTGGTGTTTGAACTAAGAACTTAGAGAACTTGAAGACTTCGAGACTTTGAAAAATCATAACTCGGAGCCAGAGACTGGAGTATAGAGAGTTTGGGAATTTATACCCAACTTGGAGACATGGGGATTATACCCCTATCTCAGAGACGGAGACTTTGCGGATTTATACCCAACTTGGAGATCTCATACCTAGGAGATCGAAGACAAGATATAGGAGCTTAAGTGTGCTACGGCTTCAGCATATCCTCTTACATTCTCGAGTGAGAGGGCTTTAAGATAGTAAAAAAACAAAAAATAAAGATTCGTACATCTTGAGAAAACACCAAAATCATGTCAATGAACACGGAAATTAGTCGAAAATCACGATAGCAAAGGGGATAGTGGAGCAAATCAAACAACAAGGAAACTAGAAATTTCTAGAAATCGGATAGTTGAGGGAGGTGGCACGTGGCCAGAGTGGTGACGCGTAGGCCACACGCACAACCGATCGGAGTTCATGTTTGCACAAAAAGGTCAAACTCATTGTGTTGCACCTCCACTCGCCAGAGGTGAGGAAAAAAATGGGCCGAAAATCGCCAGATCTGGCGGTGATTTTCGGGGCAAAGATATATCGCCGACTTCTGACTTCATATATCCGGGCAGTGAGAACAGAAAACACTTGTAACGTCGCAGATCTGAATTGGAGTAGTGAGACATCGAAGTCGGTGGGCGTGGCGGCGGTGGCGCAACGATGAGTAGGAGTGGTGTAGCTGACTTTAGAGATTTAAAGAAAGTCGGATTGACTGGAAATCGAAAACATAAAAGGGCGAGATTGAAATTACAATGTCTCACCCACCCGCTAAAACATAATTAACGAGTGGGCAAACCAACACTAGCTCAAAGTTTAAACCAAGATTCAAAAAATTATAGAGGCTCTGGTACCATGTCAATCCCAAGCTTTATTGATGATAATACAATAAGATGTTCCTTTATATATGTAACGATAGGAAAGCTAATCTTGATACTAATCTATATAATTATAACAACTGGAAATATACTACTAATTCAAAATAGGAAATCCTAACCACTAATAATAGGTAACTCAGATTGACAACTATAATAAATAAATTATTTTTAGATTATTAAATAAACTATAGGGATGTGATCAATAGAAAGCTCCCTCTTATCCTACAATCGAATTATAACTGCGAGATTGTAAAATGGATGATGTGAGATTGATGTGGATGCATGAGTAGCAATGTGTATAAATAACCGAGTTCTTGATTTTAATTTAATCATTGCACATACTGTGAAGGGAATTTGTGTATTTCAATTCATCTAGTAAATAACTGTCATGCATGTTGCGGGTATGAAGAGTGTCATGATTGTACCTACACATTTTATAGAAGTTGTTTCATAAAGTTGTGATGACATGTTATTAAAACTTCATATTAGAAAATTGTGTTTCATTGAAATATGGTTGTTCATGAAATGAGTTAACCTTTCAGTTCACTTGTTGCATTTCATGAGTATCGTTTGTAATGTTTCATTAGAATTGTACATTTTTTCATATGTAGTATTTCAATAGAATAGACAATTGTTCTATGGAAGCAAACTTATACAATAAATTAGCACAAAGAAAACAATACATGAGAAGACAGCAAATAAGTGATTCTTGTGAAATAAGTTCCAAGTTACATCCAATATATTGGATTGAACAATGCCATATCAATTTCTTATATTTAAAACAAATGCTTCAAATTGAAGTTGCTCTTGAATAAATTGCATTCTTGCAAAGAGGTAAGGTGATAGACGTGAATTTTGGACGTGTCAAATAATGCCAAAGCTCAATATCGCAAGTTGTTGCGCTAGTGCATAAAATACAATTGACAGGAAACTTCGTTTCAACATTGAGGACTCTTTCCATTCCCATCAATTCATGACCATACACATCCTTGTCACTATCAATAAACAGTGAAACATTTGGCAATGGTCTCTCTCTCTCTCATCAAAGCATGTTATCATATAAAACCAGTCAGATCATTTTTGGCAACAATTTTTAGTACACCAACTTGGCTGAAACAAACATCCACACAACACAGTATGTGCGACAGCCACATTATTAGCAAATGCAATACCCATTACAAGCATAACTTTTCCTTCAAGGAACTAATGGCATGGTGCTGCCGAGTAAATACAGAATATGCACATTCGACTTTTGCTATCTGATTCCTCTTCCGGGCATTAGTTTCCTCGAGGTACTGACAGCCATAGACCTACAAAGTAACTTGCGATATTTCCTAAACTGCTATTCGCACAAAAGAAGCATTTGGCATCACTGTCTTCTACTCTGTAAGTAGCATCTGAGTTTCGTCTAAAGAAGTAGGACTCTGCAAAAGATGACCACGAGTTAGAACTAGAAGAGAGCGAGAGAGTTCCTACACATTGACATTTCAGCTGTTGGTTCACGGAAAATAGAACAGAAAACAATAGATGCTTGACATCAGGGTAGTAGTTTGGAACTCCAATAGTCATCACCAAGCTTCTTTACACATTGACACTTCAGAAAGATAAATAGGGTTGACTCAACAAATGCATTTGATGCTATCAAACTAATTTAAATATAGTAAGGGAGCTCAATTCTGCATAGATGAGTATCATGTTTGAATCTTGGTACAAACAATCAGATTAGGATTCATCAAATCATTGTTGATAAAAAAGAGTAATTTGAATTAAAAGCTTCTCTAACAGATGGAGCCATATAAACCATCAGACTCAATAATTTCAAGATGCAAATCCCTTGGATTTAACTCAAGCCGGTCTTAACAAGCCAAACCAAATTATTCCTATAAACCAAACCTCTAGCAACTGAGGCTAGCTGATCATTGATAAGGATTGCTGCAAGGCATTGCCCAATATATTTTATTGATGTATGATACACCCTCTGTCCTAAAATGAGTGTCCTATTCACTAATTTGAATATTGACACTGCTCTCCTTAATCAACTCGGTAACCCAAGGAAAACAATCATCACTTACAGCAGTAAATAACAAGTGAAGATACTCTTACGTCGGATAGACTATATTCCTACACTTTACTTTATAATGAAAATGCCCCTAATCTAAACTCAGTCCCAATGACGTCAAATTAGCAGAGTCCCTAATCTTTTCTATATTTGGTCTTTCACTGAAAATGATAAACAAAAAACAAATTCAGGAATTTCAGGACTACCATCCCTATGTACATCTGCATATCTTGAAGTAAACAGAAAATGAAAGATAATTAATCTGTCGATAAACCAAGATCCAAACATTTGCCATACTTGAAGTCAAGCATCCTAATCAATACAAACTCTGAATTTCACTCTCGACAATCAATGGATTTTATCCTATCAGTCCTAGACCTAATTAGTAAATTTAGAGTTCCCGTGGGCATAACAAGAGCTATGCTATTAGGAGAAAAAAAAATTCATACAAGCAAGACCACAATAGTTGTGTCAAAGGTGCAATTGTATATAATAATGATAATTTTGGTCCATACTCGATTCTAAAGTAAACAAAAACATAAACCAATACCTCAATTGCCCATTTCCAGGACCTGCCACATGACAGAGAGTTACGGCAAGAATGGACCGTCTTGAACTGGCTAATATCGAGTTTCTTGTTGATCACACCCACCTGTTATCAATAATTTATCCAATTTCAAGTCCAAAACAATAACTTCAAGGATCTATACCCGCAAGCATCATTTTGGCGATAACCAAAACTCTAAACACATAATATTGAGACAGACCCAAAAATCTCACAAACATGCAATAACCAAAATAAAGAACAGAATCAATAATCCAAATCAAACGAACCCAGTCAATATCTATCCAATTGCAGGTCCAAGGCAATAAATCACAAGTTCCCTATACCCACACGCATCATTTGGCAATAACCAAAACCCAAAAAGTAAAGAAGCACACACCCGAAAATCTAACAAACACCCAGTAACCAAAATCAAGAAGAGAAGCAACAATCTAAATCAAACAATACAAAAACAGAAATGGATACCTGGAAGTAAATGCTGTCAGAGGGAGGCAAATCGACCTTGATCTCGGCAACATCAAGCCAAAAGAAGAAGCGCTGGACCTGAATCCCCTTCAATTCCTTAATGGAGCCATAAGAGAGCTTGCCGGAGATGGTGTTGTCGTAGTAGACCAAGTAGTCGAATTGGACGTAGCACTCGTCAGTCAAATGGACGACGAACCTGCCGTCGTCGGAGATGGAGAAGTCGGCGACGGAGCTGGGCAAGAGGCCGCTGGGGAGGCCGTACTCAGGGAGGACATCGTAGACAGTGGAGGCGTTTCGTGACGGAGTTGCAGAGACGGCGACGATGAAGAGGAGAAGAGACGGAACCAGATTGGATTTGGGACCCATTGTTGGTTGGTTTTAGAGAGAGAAAGGAAGGTTTATGGTTTTGTAGAGAGAGAAAGGGCTGTGCTGTGAGTGACCTTCAAAATGTATAATATTCCATTTCTCTTTCTACACATTTTGAAGCTGTCGTTTTGTTACTGTTATTGGCACTGACCGACCGCTCCTAGAAACGACACCGTATCCTTTGAGTTAACTCTACGTCCCTCATGGATAATTCTTCTTCACTATGGTGTCTGATGTATAGTATACCACTTTTCCACTTTTTCATTGCAGTATTGTAAGAGTCAATTCAATACGGAAAAGTTTGAATTAGTGACTAACATAATGAAATTTAAAGTGAAATGTCTATGTTACTCATCTTTAAACTTTTTAAATTAATTCACAAGCACATCAACAACCTCAGTAAACCCGAGACAACATTTTGCAAATTTTATACATTTCAACTTTAATTAAATGATTGGAAATGAAATTCAAAACAAAATTTGAAGAAAACCACACTCAAATAAACAATTACAAGAATCTAGAAATAAAAATTCAAACTTCACCAAAACAAACACAAACACATTCATCAAAAATCATGAACTCAATATGCTTGAACAATTCAACCGATTCAAGACAAACAACAAAACGACCATGCACCCAGTTTCTGATGACGACGAGGAAGGCTTTTGAGACGCCCGCTTCCACTGTCTTGAAGGTTACGAGTCACACCCAAGCCCCGTCTTCGCCGAATTTCAATTCTCCGGCTCCGATTTCACCGTCGTTGTGATTTTCGGCAAATCGAACAAGAACTCAGTGTCAAAGCCCACCCGTCCGTGACGGTGTCGCGAAGGACACTGTAGAAGCGGAGCACTTCCTTAGAATCGTCGACCTTGAGGGCTATTCGCCCAAATTCTCCAAATATTGAATCCTAATTTTCTTCTACCAAAATTGTTCTCGTCTGTCGATCGCGAACC
>JAYMTP010004027.1:0-15757 GCA_036897365.1 Geranium brycei | reverse complement strand
TTCAAATTGGTAATTTTTGTTATTTTAATATGTTGAAATGGAAATATTTCAGTAACCACTTGCTTTGAAACTGTCTTTGCCATACTCCATAGCGTTTCGTATAGCTTCTCTACCGGATTCTTGCCAGCCAGTACCGAACCATAGAAGAGAAACCGTGACTGGTTCTTGCCATGATCTTGCCTCCATTATAGGACAGGCTTAACGAGCTCTGATAAGAAGATGAAAGAGGAAGGAAACACAGTAAAATAGAAGTTAGGAGACCTACCATCTGTGATTCAAAGAGAAGTATGGTAAATGTTAATGAACCTGAATATGATGGAGGTTTAACAAATCGGTGAAGGTTATCAAGAATAATGAAGTAGCCGTCCTCGGGGAGATTGATGCAAGACAAGAGCAAGGGACAAGAATGATGTGATATGGTTGTCTGAAAGAAACATATATAGTAAACTAATAAATTGATGGTCTATCTTATAGAAGCTGACAGCAAGGAAAGAACATGAAATGGGTTTTACAAGAAACATTCAAATTGGTAATTTTTGTTATTTTAATATGTTGAAATGGAAATATTTCAGTAACCACTTGCTTTGAAACTGTCTTGGCCATACTCCATTTGAACCACTCTCTTTTCCAGTGCATCCGTATAGAAATTGTAAATTATTTCAATTGAAGTCAAAATAGTGTCAGTGTTTCTTATTTAACTAAAAGATAGTCATGGCTATAGGTTAAGTTTCAATGTTCAGAACCAAAATGATCATCAAATGATCCAGAATAAATGGCAAATATATGTCATTGTCTACAAGCAAGTTGTTCCCTAAAATATGGTCAAGTCAGCAAATCAATCAAAATCTACATCAGATTTTCAATTCTTTTCCACAAGAATAGAAAGCTATTTGCCGAGTCAGTCTAAGATCTTGTCTCTAACACATCTTAGACCACCATTTTATTGAAAATATGATTTTTTTACATACTCAGCCCGTCTCATCTAACAACTCAAGGTGGGTGTCATGCAATGTGGATCATTCTGTAAGTGAGGGTGTCAACAAAACCTACATCATAACCTTTTTTCATGTAAAATGCAATTCATTCAATTGAAGTCAAAATAGTATCAGTGCTCCTTATTTAACTGAAAGAAAATCATGACAAATGTCAAAATCCCAATTCACCTGAAAAGCTAAAATTCAAATTTATATGTTCAAATTCCAAGATGCTTATTATGGTGACAAGATTAATGTGTGCAAGAAGATGTGAGACTCATAAATAAGAAAGAACAAAGTATGATACATGTTAAAACTCAATCCATACAAATAACTCAAATTTACATGGTTAAAGCTCAATCAATCCAACAAAGTCAAACCCATTAGTGGAGGACCCAAGATTTACATCTTTTAGGGATTCTAGCAACTAAAATGTTTGAATTTTCAATAAAGCGGCACTTATTGAACAATCCAGACTGAAACCACTAAGAAAAAGCCAAATATAGAAATCGACGAGATCGGATCGAAGATGTTACCTCCTGAAAGGCTAAAAAATCCTCAATCGCTTGGTCCGAAGACAGATTCGAGTGTTTGTTTCTCGGGATTTGCAGAGAGAAAATGAAACCGGAGGCGGGAGGGAATTGGGTTACACGCAGAGCCAAGCCGATTCATTGAGATTTTTGGGAATGGGCCGAGTCAAATTGGGCCCATTTATACTTTGGGCTCAAGCCCAACATTGACGGCACATGACATCAACTCATTTCTACCCATAAAACCTTCTCCACCCTTCCAGATCCAAGTATTTTTTTTCTATAATTGGGCAATTTTACAAAACAGTCTATATATATAGTGTGCCAGATTCCTGCAATTAAATGGTTAACCTTATTATTTAGATGCGTAAAAATTTTATAACGAGTATTTTTTTTATATATATATTATGTGGATTTGTATCACTCTCATCTCACGCTTCTACGAATAAGTAACGGACAAAAATGACTATTTGCACATAGATCACAATATGATTAGATTTCTACTTTGTAGTTACTTCAATCATTCTCATAGACAAGAACGATTATTTGCACATACGTCACAACATGACTGAATTTCTACATGTTTTGAACGCTACCGAGAGCGGAGGCACGAGCTTAGGTTATTGGCTGATCAGTGTAGCTAAGTTAGAGTCTCATTGTTTAAGTCAAATATTCAAATGTTTGATTGCTTGACATCCAAGTAAGTTTTGTTTACGAAGAACATATAATGATAAGATCTCATTATTGTAATTCTAGTCATCAATTCAAAATTCAAACATTTGATTACTTGGCAGCCAAGTAAGCTTCAATTACGATTAATGTTTGAATATAAGAACATTGAATGATATGAGTTGTCATTTTACAACTATGTACATGTAAGAGTAAGCATATGAGCCATAGGCCTTGGCATGAAAAAGTCAACAACCTTAACACAGTCGAGTATGCGACTAGAACTGTTCTTGCCTCTTCAAATAAGCTTCCTCGGAAGCTAGCTCCTCTTCTTCGTCGTGCTTAAACTCTCCCCCTCCGGCGCAGAGTCGGGAAGTCAACGTTGGAGACAATGGTGCATAACTTCCTGTGGATGGTACCATGAACTTATAACTCCAAAAGATTCAAAGTTCCGATTATTCGATGCTAGAAAGGAATTGCGTACCTATGAACGACGAACTTCTCTCAAAGTCTTTGGTCGATCTCTCGAAGTCTTTCGTAGTGTGCAGCATGATGGAGCCGGAGAGCACAACGACTAAGCCGCAAATTTCGGATATGATGCTAGCAGCGTCTTGGTTATCCCAATCCTGCGAGAGATAATGTCTGCGATGGAAGTTTAAACGAATCGAGCAGAGTTGAGCCATGATCTATGTTACACGAAAGTACCTTAAACATGATCACACTGGCTAAGATTGTTAGGGTCGTGAATAAGACATAATATATAGGAGACACGACCGCAGTGTTGAAAGTGTCGAGTGCCTAGAACATCGCATTCATATCATTAGAGCGTAAGAACTAATGTATCAGAAAATATAATAAGCCCTGAAAAATGTTATGTTTGAGAAAATGATGACTGAACATAGATCTTTCAAATATCTATACTTATATGTCCAAGAAAAATATATTTATAAAACTGTTGGGGATGACACGACTCAAAATAATTGTTAGAAAACAATATTTCCTAATGTGTTTCCTATGCTAGTCTAGTCCCTATATAAAGAGCTCTACTTTTATTATAATAGACACATCAATTCAATACATCAATATTATTTCTATCAATAATTGTCGGCAAATTAAAATGTTTTTGGGTCCCGTAACCCATTCGTGTATATTTAGATAAGTGGGACTGGTTCGGTCCTCTCAAACGTTAGTAAGCAATCGAATGGTCAATAAAGTTGACCAATCTTTCGCATAATTGTGCATAAATACTATATAGCGGCTCTAACCTTGTTAAGATAATTCATTTGCACGATCACACATGTAGCCACAACAAACATGAAAATCCATGTCTCCGGATAGATTAATTGGTTCGTTCCTTCAAACGTTAATTTCAGTGAAATCCCAAGAGCTTTAACACTCATCACCTGCATCATGTACAAATTGCAAGACCCAAATACATTAGCTCTATGTCATCGGTATTGCTATTTAAATTATTTCCAATAAAAACAACAACAAAGAGACTATCTCCGAACGAGTAAAATCCACGATACACCTTTCAAGCAGGGTAAATAGACCATCTTGCCAAGTGTAGACTGTCTGCGTGAGCTACAATGAACTTAGATTATACAGATATTTGCAATTTTTGTGAGTGTTTGTACATTACATTTACTATATAAAAAAATTATTATGAATTTTTCTTATTTTTCATTCTATGGTCAATTATGCCATTTAAAAAAAATATAGGTCATGTGACTCATTTTCCCTGTTTTGACGGAGTTTGACCAACTGCAAAAATTGAGATGGTTCACATATGTTTTTGCAACAAAAGTGAGATAATGCACAACCAGTTTTCACAATTATCCATATAAATCAAGAAATCACTATGAGTTGGAGTAATTTACCGATAGAGAACCCATCAACGAGCAAATGCCAGTAAAAACTAAGACGTTGGTGTGGCCGTATTGTGGCGCATAATAGAAGACGAGAATGAACACCAACACAAGTGCAGTTCCCACATAGAACAAAAATGCTAAAACAAAAAAATTTGTTCCGTCAGTCATCAAGATGGAGCAATGTATGCATAAATCTGAATCTGTAAGCATCAACCCTAACCCGGTTGGATTGCCAAACTCCAAATCTCCAGAACAGAGTTCACGGGATGCTCCTGAGGCGCATGTATAACGATTACGACAGAACCAGCAATACACAGCAAGCACCCTAACATCCCCAGTTTGTGCAGCTTCTCCTTCAATATGAAGTGGGCTAACACAGTACTGACCCGTAAACATCGTTAACAAACCAACCAAACTTGTGACATTGTCTTACAATTCATAAGTCAAGCTGTGAATAATTGAGAAAACCAGTGGTGTAGTATTCTATTTTTGCAATGAGTGTTTGTCCGTTTATTGTAAAGGTACTTTACTGTCAATTATCCAAATTTTTCGTATAGTTAAAATGAATTGAAAAAACGAAAACATCTCTCAAAATTAATAAAAAATACATGCAAATTTTAAAAATTAAATTAAGGGGGGATAATGTATGCGTGACATCATTACTATGCTTCACTTGAAGTCCTAATCAGCCACGAAAACAAATGGCCATGACTCAGACCCGACGCCCAGCGACTAGTCACCTCTATTCAAGCGATGACCATCGGCGTCGATCAATCTCGTGTTCAATGAGCAGCAGGGAGGAGATGGGGCCTACGACGAGGGTGGCACCACTGAACGGAACACCAGTTCAGCGAGCGAAGAAAGTTTTCTTGTTTAATTTTCGTGTTAGGGGCTATTACGCCATTTAAAAAATGGGTGATCGGAATATATTCTTTTTTTGCTGCTTTAACGGATTTTAATAAGTGGTGTAATATTTTGGATAAGTGACCGCAAGATTTTACAATAAATATAGTATATTGATGTGTTTTTTTGTTTGTGTAAAAGTCCATAACAAGTTTTTTACAATTATCCTTTAAAACTATGAAAACAGGTTAAGGTTGTAGCAGAAGAGAGATTACCTAACAATAATGCTTAAGGAACCAAGAGGGGTTACTATAATTGCTGGGGCAAATGCATATGCTACAAAGTTTGCAATCTCTCCAACTATCACTGCACATCACGATTCACACAACAATATAGATTATGCAAACACATAATGATACCATTATCGAGCTGCATATATCGAGTCCAGCTTCCCAACTCTATTAATCAGACATATTTTAACAAATTGCTCAAGAAAAACACAATTTGTTCTGAAATTCATTGACCGTGCAACAAGCTAAATACAAATTTGTTCTTCATTTGGTCGTATGAGCATGACACATAAACGCTGACAATTTTCTCATGTGCATGTCTGATTCCACTTTAATGCCATGTTAAAACTCAGTCCACCTAAAAGTATAAGTTGATAGTGTCGCATCATAATATCCAATATCATGTATGAGGTCGAACTCTATAACTAAAATGCAAATGTGAGATCTTATGGGGTATGGATACAAGAAATATATAGCTAAAGGAAACCCCAATTTGTTGTTAAATTGATTGACCTTGGAAGCATCATCAATTTGTTGTTGATTTGGGGCATAAGACATATATATACATATATATATATATAAGATGGAGAAAATTGAAGAGAAAAGGTACTTGTGGTCATGCCAAGCCACCAGAGAGGCTCGAGGAGATAGGAATAGCCACCAACACCTGTATACATACATACATGAATTGAATTTGAGGATCAAAGTAACAGAAACCCAAATGAGGAAATGAAAAACCCAAATCATTTCGACCAGCTCTGACGCCGGAAGCAGCGGCGGCTCGTCGGAGGCCTTTCTTCTTGACGATGAAGCTGGCGCCAATGAACCAGCTTGATACCATTGCCAAAACAACGCCTTTTACGTTCTCTTCTCGCAAATCCATTTCAATTCCGCCTCTCTCATTCATGCCTTTTCTTTCGATTTACTCTTCTCAAAAAATTGTCAGGGTAATTTAGTCATTTTAGTATAGGTTGTTACAAAAAAAATTGTCAGAGTACTAAAAAAAAGAGAGAAAAATAATTAAGGTATGAAAGTGTCATTTCGCTATAGTTAGGTGTAACAAAGTGTCATTATCCCTAATTTATTTCCCAACTCAAATTTGTCGATTTTTCCTCTTACTCTCAACTCGTTTAGATCTAAAATCGTGCAAATACAAATGGTGTGCGAGAAAAGAAAAGAAATTTGCAAGCTCGAGTTAAAGAAATTATTTATTTTTTTAAAATTTTAATTTAAATGATACTTTCATCAGTTTTGAACAAATGTATTTATTTTGCAAAAACAAAACTCTAAATTGACAATCACTTTTTTGCCATACAAGAGTACCCACTTTTAACAGTTTACCCTTATTTAAAAAATAAATACATTTACAAAAAAATGTATTGTTGTTATTATTATTATTCTGAATGATATAATTCACATTTAATAGTTTGATTATGTATTGAATAAAAAACGAAAGTGAGTTGGCATGTACGTAGCAAAAAGAAATAGAAATTGATATGTCTGAAACTGCGGATAATACAATAAGCAATGTATCACTTTTTACAGCAAGTAAAGTAGTGTGGAAGCATACACACATCGTAATTACATGCAGTATCCCGATGGATTCAAATCCTGGACGGGATCATTGGGATTGTGTTCCCGAAGAAGGCACTTGCAGCTGCAACTCCGCTTCCCAGCTGAACCGGATATCCCACATCCTTGAGTATCATCTCCACTCCAGCCAAACACCCCAGCAGTTGCAACTGTGTATGTGTATGTGTTGTGTTGTTCATATACAAACAATCATCATTAGTACATATCACAAAACTATGGTTTCATTCGAATTCAGATCATGTTAGAAGCCCGACCCACCTAAAGAGCTATGTTGATAAGTGGACGCCCATACTTGTTATTTAAGCTGCCTAATGAATGACCTACTCTACCACCCATCCTCGTGTAGGCCGGATTAAGAATTTAAGAGGGCCGAAAAAACGACGAGATGGGCTTTTGGCGTGTGGGGGTGCGGGTAGAAGATCACAAGTTCTGATACCGTGTGAAAAGTTTCTCCCCACCTAAGTGGAGGCTCAGATTTGTTATTTAAACTGATTAATGAATTCACATCTAATCTATGTGGTACTCATACGTGGAGACATCCCTCCCTAAACCCGACAACAAAACAGGTCTTGTCGAGTGGGTCGTCTTCCTCTTTTAATATCCTTACACATCAAGTGTTATCGCACAAGAAAATGTTGCATCGTATTGTGATGTTATACAATTTGCGTTGGGGGAGCGTTCAATACTTATATCCTAATGGGTAGAGAAGGTTTTTCCTAGAGGGCAGATACATTCCCCTTGCTTAATAGATAGTGAGAAAAGGTATTTATATAAGATGGATTGTTGATACGGTGTGATTGTCATGTCTATCCTTACCCAAGAGTGAGAAGGTGTGTTCAGGTTGTCACATCTGTCTGTCCATACTCAGAGGTAAGAGTATTTTCAGCATGTATTGTTAATATGGTGTGTGCAGTCTGTTCTTACCCAGTAGTGAGATAGTGTATTTATAACATGTATGCTATTAATACGTTTTGTGCGTGGTTTGCCGTTTCTACCCATGAGGGGTGACAAGGTGCCGTCGATATTGGTTCTCACGTCAATTAAGTCTGCTCGACCCAAGTAGGGTTTCTAGTATGGGTGCCCAAAAACTCGGTTCATAGCAAACATAATCGAACCAAATGTTCAAAACCAAACCGATTTGGTTTCAGTTTTTTTCTTAAAACCAAACCGACTCAAAATCGAACCGTGAACAGCCTTCTAGGGTCAGGTTGGGGGTAGGGTTTATGTAGTCCGAACGGGCAATCGAGACGCATTCTCTCGATCAATCCAAATCCAAATCCAAATGATGATATTGGTTATGATGATATATGAAAAAGAAGACTATTACCTCATTGAGGTGTCCAAGATGGCCTATTCTGAAGACTTTGCCAGCAACTTTGTTAAGGCCAAGGCCTAAACTGAGGTTGTATCTCTTCCATCCCCTTCTCACAATTTCTACACTGTCAATGTAAGGAGGAACCACAACTGCAGTCACTGTGTCACTGAACCATTCCTCCTTTTGGGTACAGTTCTTCAACCCCCACGCCTCCACTGCAAGCCTGCATTCAATTAACCATAGAAATGACAGATCCATATAATAAGTATCAAACATATTGTAATCAGAGGTTAAAAATGTTCACCTTGTTGCTTTACCCATCCGGGTATGCCTTGCAATCACATTGTCAAGCCCTTCCTCGAAAATGAGATCCAGGGCGGCTCTAAGCCCGTGCAACAGCTGGACGGAAGGAGTGTAAGGCCAATACGTCCCCATCTTGTAGAACTTCAAGTAGTCCTTCCAGTCAAAGAAAACCCGCACAGATTTAGCTGTTTTGGACGCCTCCAGAGCTTTGGGGCTTGCACACACGATTCCCACCCCGGTGGGAAGAGAAAGCGCCTTCTGAGAGCCTGTTAGCGCCACATCTATCCCCCATTCGTCCATACGGAAATCAAGTGCACATATGGAGGAAACCCCGTCAACGAGAAAGAGTGCTGGATGATTGTAGTGATCTGAGAAAACGAGCACAAGAAAATATTATATTAGGACTACACAAAGACATATGAGTCAAGTAACAGGTAGCAAATGCTCTTAACTAGGCAGGCGTGGAGTATGCAAGCAAAGCAACAAGTAACTAATCCGTATCTTCCTATAATTTGCTTGATTATCATTTCAAGATTGATATGATTTCTAAACAAGAGTGAGAATTAGAACCATAACACTAATAATTACTATGCCAACTCTCTATCATTTTTGAAGAATGCTAAAAACATTTCATTTAAACAACTTCTTGTTCTAGATATTGATTCCATGAAATCGTATTTCTTACCGAGTATTTGCCTCACTTTAGCCAAATTGTTGGTAACTCCAGTTGCAGTTTCATTGTGAACAATACACACAGCCTTGATAGTGTGGGCTGTGTCTTCAGCAAGTTTGGCAGCAAGCACTTCAAGGTCAGCTCCTCGACCCCATTCACTTTCCACCACATCTACGTTGAAGTTGAGGCGTTGCTGCTGGTCAATCCAGAGCAAACTGAACTGCCCGATCAGGAAGGAAATAGTCCGGTCTCCGGGAGACAATGTGTTTGTCAGTGCACTTTCCCATGCACCAGTACCTGAACCAAAACATAACCAAATATCATCATTATTATGGTTTTTATCTTCATTCAATAGAGTTAAGGTCACAGATACAAGATATGAATCACTATGAGAAGAAAACAATGCAAGCATGAATCACATAAGCACGGTTGCTGCCTAAAATGGTAAATAATTTAAAATACAAAAAATGGCAACAACTTGTTGTATACTATCACACTTTTGCAAGAGTATGTTGTGTACTTTGTTAATGGAAAAAATGTACTATGAACTTTGATTTTCTGTGCAAAAATGTATGTACTAGTACAAAAATAACGAAATTGCCCATGAAATTAAGAGTTAAGATTCTTATAAAATAATTTAAAAGGATAATTTTTAAATCAAAAATAATTTTACTAAAAAATTAAATTACAAAATATGATTATACAAATTTTAGTTAAATGATATCTTCAAAAAAACTTTAAAAATATTTAATTAAAAATAATAATTCTTAATGTTAAGGGCAATTGTGTCATTTTTGTACAAATACACACAATTTGCACAAAAAATCAAAGTTTACAGCACATTTTTGTCATTAACAAAATACACAACATCCTCTTACAAAAGTGTGATAGTGTACGACAGGTTTTTGCCATTTTTCCATCAAAATAAGTTGTTGAGATTCTTGGAAATGATTTGCTTCCAAATGCTTGAATCATATTGTGAACAAAAACGGTGTAAGACGCGATAAAAATAGGCCTATTGGGGGATCTTATACCTGTGGTAGGAATGAGAAATGGGGTTCCACTAGTGGTCTTGAAAATCTTCTTCACATCCTCAAGAAGGTCTTTTGTCAGTGCTGGGATGGACGGGGAACGATAATCCTCATTGTTCCTATTCATAGCCCGGAGGACTGGCTCCGGGATATTAACTGGCCCAGGCACAAACAGGTGATTCCTTCCCGGGGCGTAAAAGGGTTCCATCTTCCCTTGCTTGGGATTTCACTGATAGCCTGTAGTTTACATAAACTCATCAAAAACCTTAGCTACACAAAAGACTATCGAAGTTAATAGCTGTGTCATAAACCTCTAGAGGTCTTACAAATACATGAGAACTACATCTTGAAAGCTTAAACAAAATTTTGGAACCCGTGAAAGAAAGTCAACTTAATCCAACTCTATAGCATTCAGTTTTACTAAATCCGGTTGAAGTCGTTGATTTATATGTTTGAAATAGCCAAACCCCGTGCAAGTAAAATACACTAATCCAAAAAATTTCAGTGTTTTAAAAATCCCCTATAATTTCCGATTAGTTCTTTAATCCGATTAATCATCGATTAGTCCTTAGAAGACCCTCTCCGACCGACTAGCGCCTAACATTTTTTACAACACTGAACTTCAGTAATTTTAAAAGCGCACATATATATAACCAAAACCCAAGATATGCTTATTGTTTTAAGAATTCACTGTATCCAAGTCTTTGTGTACTATCATAACTCAACACTCACATCTAATAGTGAACAAAAAAGGAACAAAATCACCACAAAAAAAACCTCAAAAACCCCTCTAAACAACTTCTGAAACCCACAAAGTCCAACCTTGTCATGGCTTCTACAAACATTCAAGAACCATTTGTATAACCTCAATTTCACTATCATCAAGTTTCTAGCCACCCATGTTGATTTTGCTAAAACTAAATATAAGAGTTGATGATCCTAGGACCTAGGTGATAAGTGTGAAATGAATAGTTTCAAAATCCTATTTTAAAACAAAACAAATTTCTATGCAATTAAGACCCATAATTACATATCAATCATCCCTGCCACTTTTGCAGTAAAACTTCAAAAATAAATTGAACAGGACAACAGAAATCAGAATCACACAGCAGAGGCAAAAAAAACCAGTTGATCACAGGAAATCAAAGCAAGACCCATACTTGGTGAACAAGCTAACCCATAAAAGAACATGTAATAGCAGTAAGAAATAAGAAAACAGAAAAAAAAAAGTTTCAGACTTTACCTTAGGAAGGGACTGAGAATGGGTTTGGGCTTGGGAAGGAACAGAACGAGAAATGAAGGGTTTATTTATATGAAAAAAGAAAATAAAGAGAGAAAAATTATTTTTATATATTTTGAAAGAGTGTGGGGGAGAACCAATCAGCTTCCAGAAAGGTGGGTCCCACTCTTGGCCCCTAACGTGGCAGATAAGGGAGTGTGATCCCAGACTGATCATGCGGCTCAGAATTGCTGGCATCAGTTTCATTGGATTTGCACTAACTAATCCACTCTAATAATACTCTTCATTCCTCTAACGTTCCAATCATAGATTGGTTTTGCACTCAACCCCTCCTACTCCTGTTTATTCACAATAATTTCCACAAACTTTCCTCTTTATTTATTCCCTTTTTGAGCAGGAGCAAGAGAAATATAATTTGGCAAGCTTACATGATTACATGCATCACCTAAAACAGGTTCCCAGAACTCATTCTTAGGATGAAACTCTAAAAGGTATTGTTCACAAAAGTATTATTTAGCTCATCTATTTTCCTTTTTTGCAAGTTAGCATGTGAATGACGTCGTGACAGAACATAACTATATATTTTAAATATTAAGATCAAACAACAATGGTATGTATTTTAGTACCTAATTTGAACGGAAGGCATTATTTTTACTATTTTCGAATAAAATTTATAACTTGAATACCATTTCTATGTACTCTTTCTTTTATTACTTTAACAACAAAAATATTTATCATGTTCATACTTAAACTATTTTTCTTACACTCAAAATACTCTTATTCATATCTGATAATTAAAATATTCAATTTTAACCAAAAAATGACACATTAAGGGTCAAAATCGATGCTATAATTTAAATGGAAAACATTAATGATATCATATCGAACAAAACAGATACCTTAATTTCTCAACACTTTTTTATTTACCCATGATTATTCTCAGGAAAAAAGATGAAGCAAGTAGACCTAGATGTGGGCACTGGTAGTATTTGACACAAGTATGTGGGTCTAAAAGCAAATCTTGGTAAATGTGGGCACAACTGAGCCAAAACAAATCAATAATATTGTTTTTTGAATAGTGAAGTGAATTATATTGCCCTAATAAACAAGAAACACAAAATGGGAGTGGAAAAGAAGTGTGAGGTAGAGAGAGCAAAGTGAGGAGATAAAGTGATAACAATGGTGGGTTTTGTGATCCACACCCTCACTTGTGGGAATTAACCAAACCTACACCACACAATACACATACACCCCTTTGTATTTTTCTTCATTTTTGTTGTTATCTTTCTTAAGACTCTCATTTCTTTGTTTTGGCATACTATCTGTCCATTTTCTCACCATACAATTGCAAGCTTTTTACTAGTAGTTTCGTTCGAATATTGTATGTATTTCAAGATTTTTTTTGTTATATATTGAAAGTATATGTGTCGTTTGGTTTTGTAGTCCAAAATACACCATTTTGTTTAATTTCACATACTTATGTTACCAAAAAGTACAGTTTAATATGCTTAATTATAGGCAATTCTTACTTTACCATTCTAATTATTTTTCCCTTTTTTTGGTACTAACTTCTTCTCTTTTTTATCGTTCCGTTAATGTCGTTAAATCCTACCGTTAAAATAATATATAATGACAATTTTATTAAATTTATAAACTTAGGTCATCATGGAAAGTGAGTTGTCTCGGGTGATACACTCCAGTGAGACTCCCTATCCCCATCTATAACCCCTCTCTCTGATTATTATTAGTTTTAACACTTTGGTTTATTTTTTAATTTGGTTTTGGAAATTTGGTTTGAGATTATTTTTGTTTTGGGTTTAAGATTTTGGTAAGTTTCTTTATTTAGGATTTTTGTGTGTTTTTGGGTATGAGATTTTGTGTATTTTTAGTTTTGGAAAACAAACCAACAACAAACTTAAAGAGGTCGTCTCGTTTGAGAGATGGAGTATAGTCAAAGAGAAGGAGTCTCGTCATGAGTGCATCACCGGAAACGACCCATTTACCATAATGACATAAATTTAATGAAAATTTGAGGGTAAAATTGTCATTTTATATGATTCGAATGATAAGATTTAATAACACTAAATTATGATAGTAAATTATGAATTGACTTATATTTATTTTTTTAAAAATATTATGTAACTTTTCCTTAAATACACTTTAATCCACCTCAAATACTAAGTTGAACCTCAAACTCTGGCATGAAACTAGTGAGCGAGCAAGAGCAACCACTAGGTCAAGTTCAAGTTGTGGAATTGATTATATTTAGGTATAGTAAACCGTCATTTTTTCTTATGTTATTGATATACTGGTCGTCGACCCTTAATAAATTTTTTAATAAGTTTTGTTATGAGTGCATTTTAAAAATTAAATTTTGGTAAAAATAATTGTTTTTATATGAGATTTATTTTTCTAGTTTCAGCAGATGTAATTTTTTTATTATCTTCCATGACCAATTTCTAAAACTTCCAATGGATAAAATGATTAATCCACTTAATATTTGTTTTGTTGTGACTTTTTTTTTATCGGCAAATTGTATCAAGATTTGAGCTCGACTATACTATGATGAAGCAAGACAATACCAAACTTGTGATTCTTAAGAGTTCTCAAGATTATTGTATCAATAACGGGCTCAAGACACACCCTTATGTAGAAGGGGGCTCAATATTGTCACTTGACTCTTACCGGGAGAGATAGACCCAACAAAAATAGGGAGAGAGGTCCAACAAAAGTTGGAAACAAATGCGAGATACCGCAGCGTGACTTGCTTATTCTAAATATTTTTGTTTAAATTTGAAAAATAATATAATAATTTTACTACCAACATTATTTTTATGAATAATAGTTTCTTGGAATTTTTTTTTAATTAAGTTTCTTGGAAAATTTAATTTTTCACATTTATGGTAAAAAATATTTTAATAAAAATCATGACATTTCAAAATTTAATTTCTCTCCTACTATTGTTTAGAAAACGAAAGAATAATTGGTGTACAGCATTATGTACACACATATGTCCAACAATATATCTAACCTAATCTTTTATTTGCCATATATAGCGTGATTATATAACATATTGCAAAAGTGCAATCAGGTTGAAGGTTTTTTTTGAAGCAGAACACTCAAGCATTCTATTAAGCCAAGTTTGTTATAAGTACACAAGTAACATGATCAGGTAAAGCACAATCTCCAAGAAAAATAATTATTTTATTTTAGATAGTACAACAAATCATATTTTATCATTTTATTTTGGAAAAAATGTCAAATATCTCAGTATACATCATTTTCAATTAACCCCCGATGAACTAAAAACGTGTTTTCTACAACTCTATATTTTAGAAGTTGCACAATATCCCTACTGAAAATTCAAGAAAATCATATGCACTTGAGGGGATAAAACTGCGTCGGTGATACTGAGAGTTGACCATGACCACCAATTTTTGACTGGTGAATTACGTTGGTGGACCCTACAAACCAACTTTTCCCGACGCATATTATAACTATGTGTTGCGATTGAGTTCCCATTTACCGTTGAATTGAATTTAATATCCATTGTGAGCCCACAAATAGTTTTCCCGACGCATAGCATGGAAATGTGTCTGCCAAGATAAAGTTTACCAGACGCAATGGATTTGACTCTGTCCGGTAAATATTGTTTTCTAGTAGTATTTTCCTTTTAGCTTTTGTTTAAAAAAATTTGTTCACTTTTTGGGAAATGACAAAAATACACATGTATTAAAAAATTCAAATAAATAAATAAAAGTTTGAAAGTTTTTTTCATAAAAAATAAATAATACAAATTATTCTAGTAACAAAAACATTATTTTAAAAAATAAAATAAAAATTAATACGATTTAAACATCGTTTATTATTTTTATAAAAATTAAAATTTTAGTACTAATTTTTTATAAAAATAAGTTCAAAATAATTTTTATTTATTTTAAAATTTTAATATAAGGATAATTTTGTCATTTCCCAAAAAGTTAAACGAATTTTCAAAAAAAGAAGTTAACATAGCGGGATAGAGTGAAATTTTTGAAGCTTAAGGAAATGTATCTAAACTTAAATGGGATAAGTGAAAATGGTTCATTTATTTCATTATTAAAATATGAGCTTGTGTAACTACATTTTAGCATATGGTGGAAGCACAATGGTATTTTGATGTTTAAATTATATCATTATGGCATATAATTCGTATCAAAATGATATTTTAGAGTAAAACTGGATTGTACACATCGGGTCGGGTTTCACAACTAAAAAATCAACCTTATTAGTTGGGTTTGTTCAAACATTTTATATACACCCATTTTATTTACTAACACAAGTTAGGTCAAGCAGTAAGGAACTCACTTAACACATGTGAGGTCCTAACCTCTCAAAGCAACAAAAACTTCTGCAACAACCTCTCACAGCAACAGAAACCCTCCT
>JAYMTP010004026.1:0-15758 GCA_036897365.1 Geranium brycei | reverse complement strand
TAGAAACATGATTTCTTGGCATGATCGATCCTAGAGCGGTTTCGGGGTTACAATAATTTTAAATTCCGCTGCGCTATTATTGTTTTGAAACCCTACGAATCCCAACAAGAATCTACTCCACCTCCCTAATATCGCACACCGCTCTGACCTTCTCTTCGCTCCAGACTCTTGTCCTCGGAGTAAACAATTCCCGCACTTTCTTGAGCTCCCATCTCTCTGGAACTAACCTAACATAGGCCTCTTTATCTTGTAACCAGGGATCCTCCGAAGTTCTAATCTCCCCAGGACCGATCCTTCTGGCTCTAAGAATAATAGCTCTTTCGACTTCCACTAAACCCCTCCACATCAAACTGGCACCATTCTCCACCCTTACCTCCAGAAAACCACACATAGGAAAATATTTGGTTTTAAAAAGCCTACTCACCAAAACATATGGCTACTGTAAAATGCGCCACCCTTGCTTGCCCAGCATCGCCAAATTAAAATCGCGCAAGTTAAAGAAACCCATGCCTCCAGCCTGTTTATGCTTGCACATATTCCTCCAAGATCTCCATGCATGTCCCTTGCAAATGGCCTTTCCACCAAAAGTGCGCCAAAATCTGATCGATACCATCCATAATGCCCCCAGGGAAGCAAAAAAACGCTTATGGTGTAAACTGGAATGGCTTGAAGAACCGCCTTAAGGAGAATTTTCCTATCGAACTTAGAACTAGTTTACTTTCAATTACATAAAACCACACCCAACACAATCGCAATCACTGCTTTGATTCATTGGGATTTAGAATTCCTAATAATTTAGAATTAATACAAAATTTTAGAATTTTGAACAAACGAATTCTAATAAAACAATCAAAGCATTAAATTTGATTGTGCTATTAATTCTACGTTAAATTAATATTGTTTTAGACACTATATATATCATTATAATTAGGATTGCAATTAAGGCTAAAATTACCCATGGTCCTTGCTTGTTTGTTCGACTTAGCCCAACATAATTCTCTCTCTTTCTCATTTTTATTTTTTATTTTTGGAAAAATTGCTAAAAGGTGTAATGTCGTTTATATACTTTTTTGGCAAAATATGTATTTTTATAAAATAATGAGATTGCCCTTAAAATTATTATTTTTAATTAATTTTTAAAAATATATATTTCTATCTTCCAACTAAAACTTGTATAATTTAATTTTATTAGATAAATTGTTTTTAAGTTAAAACTTATTTTTTATAATTATATTATTATGAAAAAAATATTTTAAATTTTTAACACAATTTCTGTCATTTTAAAAAGTTACACATTTCGCAAAGAAAAATTGAAACAAAAGGCACATTTTTGAAATTAACAAACAACAAAGATCGGAGTTTTAATTGAGTTCAATACTGATTTAAATATAATTGAGGGACTAAGTCATAATTTACTCAAACTTTAGGACCAAAATGATAAATAATTATTTGTAGCGGCCCATATTCGAAGGCTTCAGCCCAATATTGAAATCCATGGGCCTTGCTTGTTGGTTGGACTTACGTGGCCCATTATAATTCTCTTATTTATTTATTTTTATTTTTTATTTTGTCATATTTTGCTTGAGGTGTTCGTTGGCTTATTTCTGAGGCAGATTCATCCCCAAATTTCAGGAAAATTGCTAAGAAAAAAAGGAGAATTTTTTACGGCGCCAATCAGACGAATCTGCAAGAGGAAGCTCCGTTGATCGAATTGGGTTTTTGATTCTGCTACACGATTCGACCCAATTGAGTTCGCTGCGTTGCAGATATGCAAGCTGTGGTGTTGAATTCGTGCTATTGCAGGTCTCATCAAACCCTAGAACCATCAAGTTCTCTTTCTGCTAAGGTCTCTGCTTCTTCGCCTGATTGTTCCTAATTTCGTTTGTTTGATTATGGAATCGTTCGGTTTTGATTTGAGTTTGTGGTGGGTTGGTTTTGACAGAGCTCGGGGTTTTTTGGCTTGTTGTCTGGGAGAAGCAAGCCCTGCGGAGCCGTACGGATTTCAACTTCAATTAGTAGGCGCAGGAGTGGTAATTTGTTCGGTTTCATGATTTTAAGTTTTGGGTTCTTGTAAATTTCATATTTTGTTTTGTGTAATTAGCCTGTATTGGTAGGATTGTTAGCTTTATTGATATGGATGTGAAGTTATGAGTAGGTAATTTATTGGTTAGAATTATTGATTGTTGTGAACTGGTATACATCAGTGAATTTTGTTGCATGGTGGTGTATGTTTTTTTTAATTTATCGACTAGAATGAATCATAGTTGATTCTAAATAATTGGATTTGAAAAAAATACAAAATTTAAACCATGTAGTCACCTAGTTGGAGTTGCCAATTTTTTCGATTGTGGTGATGTGATGGTGGAAAGTAGAAAGTGGATCTTTAGTGGTGATTGTGTGCTAGTTTTTGCTTGTATCGAACAAATTTGAATGAAGTCATTGTTTCTCTTTTTATTGGTGAGTTGGCCAAAGAACACAAATAGTGCAAGCTTGGGGGAATATGGTCATGTAATTGTGATTGTATTAGTTGTGAAAGAAAACGATTGGGAAATGGTGTTGATTTCTATGGCACTGTAAAACTATTGTATTATAGACTGTGGGTTATACATATACATGTACTTAAATTTCCGATGTTGGTATTGCGCAGTTGTAAAGGCTGTTGCCACTCCAGATTCGACGGTTGAATTGCCATTGACTGCGGAAAATGTTGAGAGCGTATTAGATGAAATCCGACCATATCTCATTTCCGATGGTGGTAATGTGGCATTACATGAGATTGATGGGAATGTTGTAAGGTTAAAGCTACAAGGAGCTTGTGGATCCTGTCCAAGTTCAGTTACGACAATGAAGTTGGGGATCGAGCGGCGACTGATGGAAAAGATACCAGAAATAGTTGCAGTGGAACCTATAGCAGATGAAGAAACTGGACTTGAACTAAATGAAGAAAATATAGAGAAGGTAACCAGTTTCTCTTTTGTTGACATTCCCACCATAAAGCTCCATTAACATTCACTTCTGCGTAGATTGAATGATACCAAGTGTAGGGTATTTATTCATATCATGTTCAGTTATAGTTGAAGGGTAGACGAGTTCAACACGAGTTATATTTCACTTCATGCTAAAACCCGAAATTCATATATAAGTGTTGTGTATTTATTCATAGCATCTTCAGTTTTGTAATGATTTTCCCACATGGTCTGTGACTAGCTCCAGTGCATTCCTTTTTAAATTGTTATGTCGTGTGTTTAGTTTTTAGAGAATAGTATCTTATTTATGAACCATTGGTTTTTGTCGGTGTGGTGTCTCTTAGTTGTGTGTGCATGTTGGGTAGATTCCAGCCACTTTGTGATGATGCACAAGGTCTGATAGGTTATTTCACATTGTATGAAATCGAGTAATAATCTTACAGATCTAATATTATCTCCTTGGAGTTGTCGTATTTGCGCATTTTCAGCATAACATATGGTCATCTACTTATGAGAAGCTATATTGCACTAAGTAGATTTCAATTTCTTCATATATAAAACTCATTCAATGCCCTTTTGTTCTTTGATTCATTGTGTAATTAGTTTATATCATGTCTGTGCTAGTAGAGATATCAGATATGAACTCGATCAGCCTGAAACTTGCGATAACTCTGATAGCTGATACATGTTCATATACCCGTCGCAGGTGCTTGAAGAAATAAGGCCCTACCTCGTCGGGGCAGCAGGTGGATCTCTTGAACTTGTGAAAATTGACGAGCCAATTGTGAAAGTCCGAATCACTGGTCCAGCTGCAGAGGTCATGACCGTTCGAGTAGCTGTTACCCAGAAACTGCGCGAGAAAATCCCAGCCATTGCTGCTGTTCAACTTCTATCTTAGGAGCCAGATAGCCCCAACATAGATTTTGTGTGAAAAAACTTGTTCATACATGCACTGACACCTGTTTACTGCTTTATCTTATCATCTTGTATTGATTTGTGGAAAAAATAAAACAAGTATTCTCCAATTTATGGATCATTACATGATATATATACCTGTCTTGTAATGCATTGATTTGTTTCTGGGTAAACAAATAAACCCTCATCAACACAAATGTGACAGGATTTTGCTATTCAATCTAGGGATGCTTATCAAAAATTCAAACCGACCTGCAAAAAAAAATGAACCGGACAAACAGTCCGGTTCAGTTTTATTCTAAACCAACTTTAAATCGGTTCGATCTAGGTTTATAGAAACTAAACTGAAATGAAAATTAAACAATTTGGACATGAGACTCATTTTAGATCAATTATCTTTAATATTGTCAATAAAACTTAGTTAAAAGTTTTAAAAGTGAAAAATACATGAAAAACAATTCAAATAAAACTGACAGAAAAAACCGGGCAGTTTTGACCAAACCGAACCAAATTCATTGGGTTCAATTCTGGTTTAAATTTTAATAGAACAAGCCAGCTCAATTCAGTTCTGTTTTGGATTGGTTCGGTTCAAAACCGAATCGTGAGCACTCCTAATTCAATCCAACAAAACCAGGTCTTGTCAAATACACAGCAAATTATTGAGTCAACTTACAATCCGAATCATGTTTTATAAGTAAAATTCTCAAATTCATTACAACAGCTCATGAATTACACAGGAAAATTATAGGCTTGTCACTCATTTTACCAGTCATCATGCTGAATAAGTTAAGCTAGACATGAAAATTTCTTGAGTAGAAGCCAAAACTAAGGAAATCAGCATAGCAAATTGCAGCTCTGCTTGTATATCGATTTTCTGTCGTGGTTCTTCTAATCCTTTCTTTCCATGCGCTCAAGCGATTCAGCGTTTTTACTGCAATGGAGACAGTCCCATATAGCCAAGTTTCCTTGATAGAACTAGAGCCCTAGTTTTGAAAGAAGGTCCCGCCACCTTGGAGTTTCCTCGTCAAAAATGTATGTAAGCGGAGAAATTAGCACCCCACTGCCTCCAATCTGCATAGAATGTGTAAAACACGAAAATTTGTGGGTCAATGACGCATACAAAAGTATAGAATTAAGGTTAGTTATTTTACTCACCGCTCGCAGCTGTTGGACAGACTTGTACAGTGCTTTCTTGGGCACGCAAATGACTATGGCATAGTAATCGGCTGTTACCTTCCCATCATGTTTGCAGAACACTGGGCTTATAGTTGGCCCCTACATATATAAAGATGATGAGCCTATAGTAAAAAAAACAATATGAGGTGATTGTGAAGAACCCTTAGCTCTTCTTAAAACTCACTTGCAAACCGGACAATGATGTTTGGCTCAGTATTCGTTCAGCCACTTCCTCTGCACTACTACCCCTCATATTTGCAGTTACCTGTTGTGAACGTGTGAAGTGTGAACAGATGGAAACTAAACAAATAATTTCAAAAAAATGTGAAATTATAGATGCACACCGTAAATTGACCAGCTGCCTTCAAATGTGCTTCCAATCTTTCAAGCATCTCGTGAGTTATGTCCAACACACCTTTCCGTTGGATCAGTGATTTTCTGGTTGCAACAAGGCAAGCCTGAAAAATACTCAATCTTCAAGGTAAGTCAAGATATGGTGAAGGCAAAATGTAAGAAGATTCTCGAGACCACGACATCACAAGTAGGAACAGAAGACCGTGAGATAAGTTTGCTTACCTGGCTTTCCAAGACAGTTCCACCCTCGATTTCTTTGAGGTTGTTTTCTCTCAATGTTGTTCCACTACTCACGAGATCCAAAATAGCATCGGCTATCCCCATCTAAATGGAAAAGGAAGACAAATGGTATCTGTAAGTACCATGTGATGATAGCACAGCGATGTTTTTGCCATCTACAAATGACATGGATGTTCATGAAAAAAGAAAGTCTTCATCAACCTAAAAGCGCACATGCACCGTGGGACGTAACATTGTGATGTAACAGATTGTGGGATAGTTACTGTATTGCAAGCCCTACAGTAACTTTTTACCTAACAGACTCAAAAGTCAGAAAGATAAAACCAGCATACTCGCTGGTGGAACAGTGTATACATGTGTGTACTTTAGGTGGCTGAAAAGACAAGACTCCTATGGATTCTGAATATCATTATCTTTCTTCTTGATAAAATGCAGTTTGTATTGAGGTAATATTTTGACAAGAGTTTGTTCTTTACACACACATATAATAGCAGCTTTGCAATATAATCCTCCCAATCAACAAAAAGGTTTCAGCATAAAACCAGCAAGAGCAAATTGCAAGTAAACATTATAAGAGAAAAAATGGGGAAAACTGCCAAAAAGGAGTATTATAACATGAATATTACAGCTAAATTAGTAGAAAGCAACGTTGATATTTAATAACCTCGTAACTATTCGATGTGGTTACTATCGATCAGAATCATTAGAATTCATGGACACTGAACCCTCAGGATAAAGAAAAGTTTCATTTTTTGGAGAACCATATGGATTGTGCCAAGACAACACTACCATAAATAACACTTCTGAATTAGAATGTGGAAATATATAGGTAAATCTCACCGCTGGAGCAGCTTCAAGGGCCCCATCAGCAGTGGAAAAGCTCACATGCTCCAACCCATTTTCTTTCACAAATTTAGGACCCAGCTGTGTAGAAAGACAACAAAACAAAATCCAAGTTGAATTCTACCCATAAGGTAACAATTTTTTTTGTATGCATGTAAACACAGAAGTAAATTAAAAGCGCATTTATTACATAAGTAAAACCGGTTGCAACTCTCAGAGGTTTCTCATCTGTCCACTGAGGCATCTGTGCCAGCTCCTTCATTGAATTTATATTCTCAAAAATCCCATACTTAGGTATCTGACAGAAGAAAAGAACCATGAGACAGTTAACAATAAAAATTATATAGAAAAAATCATCTTCATGTCTAGAAGACAAAAATAACTCACTGCAAAGGATAAGCGACAATCTCCGTAGTCAAGAGCGTCATGAACAATGATAAGATCTTCGTTTCCCTGAAAAAGGTAAGTCTAACAACAGTTATGCGTTTAGCAGGACATGCAAAAGGGCAAAGCAAGGATCCTAGCAGCCACGTGACAAACAGACACATCATCCAATTCTTCTTTACAGAATTTGTAGATAAGTTCAAGACTCTAAAAATGTGTTTAAGATAACGGACAACATGCAACAAATCATACCCTTGTTCCTCTCCAGCATGCAAATGATATCGACATTTACTTTATCAAACTGAGATATTAGAAATAGTACACTATCATGCTCAAGATAAACACGAGCTTAATAGTTCCTTAAACGAGAAACTTGAGACATAAATCTACAACCACAATGCCACACGTAGTTCATTGTGCCCAAATATACTTTACAACTATAAGGTTCTTAAAAGGTGAAAAAGAGAAGATATTGCAACTAGGAATAGTAAAAAAACATATAACTAATGCCAATAATCCGAATGTGGGTTGGAAAATAGAAGAAATGTGGAAATCGTGACAGGAATGATATTCTTTTCCGATCCATAAAACAAAACTTCAATTACACCAGAGCCCTCTGCACATTTCAAACGCCTAATTGCTTACCTGTCCGAACTCACTGAATGTGTCCAAACCCACAATACCAAGGTCTAGATCTCCTGATATCAACTTCCGCACAATGTCCTTCGGCCTCTGGAACCAGACTTCCAAGTTGGAGAGCTGAAAATGTATTTGATAAGAAAACCCATAACAGCTTAACAAGTCGCAAACACATTACATGGACAATGTTCAAGGTTTCAACACAGGAAGGATTTTCTACCCCTTTACAGAGATACATGCATAATTGACCCAACGAAGAAACTATAATCACACACCTGTGGAATCTGAGCAACGTATTGCCGGGGATTGACCTGCTTCACAGAGAGTTGACAATCCTAGCCAAATATAATGAAATGAATCAAGAACAGTGTCAGAACTCAAAAATCAAACCTCAGCTAATATGTAGAATAATGTATGTCTTTTCAAGTGAAAATCTACAATATAATTCAATAGAAATCAAACTAACAACCTCAATATCTCACATTTCAATTTCACCATACCAGATTATCATCAAGCAACATAAATCACAGCTTCACGATGCTCAGGCTATGAAATTTCACGAGAACCATGACCAATTCCCCACCTTTCCCCAAAATTAAAGACACCCAGAATGCTGAATCTCTCAATCCCATTTTCCCAGCGTTTTCCGAGCAGCCAAACAGGAAATTACCTTGAGGAGATCGAGGGTATCGGCGGCCATACGGCCTTTGCTGGGCAAGCCAAGACGAATCTCGCTCCTCTCGACGACCCTCCCCTCCGGATTGCCATTGAGGACCGTCACCTGAGACCGCGAGCAACAGATTGAGGTCGATTTGAGACGAGAAGACGAAGAAGAAGACCAGTCGACGGCGAGCGAGTGCGAGTAGAGAACGTACATGGTGGCGCGTGGGGGAGAGTGATGGAAGCGCCGCCGCAGATGAGACGGTCCAGTCGAAAAGAAGCTTATTTTTGGTGTTTTCTATTTATTTATTCCATTATTAAGTATAGTGCCAAAATTGACACTCCTGTTATTGTTTTGAGGTATCAATGGTCATTATGGCAAATGAGTCTAGTTTTTAACTAGCATTTTGACTTTGATCCATAAAATTTTTAGATTGGTTTTATTATAATTGAATTTATGATAAATTTAAGTGTGTATGGTCAATTTAGACAAAGCACCAGCCAGAATTGATTCAAGGTGAATCTAAAATCATGGTTATCAGATTGGTTTTAGTTTTGAATTAAAGAGAATAAGATAAATTAGTTGGGTTTCAGTTTCAATGGTATAAAAATTGGAGTAACCAGTTCCTCACTCGTGATATGTTATTTATTTTTTACTTTTAGTTTTATATTATTTGTAAATTTTATTTTTTAGTTGGGTTGTGTAATTAAATCTTAACACTCGATCTTCGTTAATATTTTTTTAAATTCTGAATTTATTTTTCCCTATAAATTGTGCTCAATTTTATTTAATTTGACATATAAATTGAGAATGAGTTCAAGATTGGAATCAGCCAAAATCACATAGTGATTTCGGAGTTTGGTTCACATGTATTGGGAATCGTGGAGTTTGGTTCTGATTTGAAACTGTGTCCACTCCTAAATTCAAGTTAAGGTTAGACTTATTTAATAAATTAGTCGAGGTCGAGTATAATATTTTTAAGTTAATTAAACTCGTGAATCAGCTTGTTTAATATATAATTATATTTTTTAATGATAATATTGTATATTAAAAATTAAGCAAACTAAATCGAGTTAAATTAAAGTTTATTTATTTTCTTTCTGGCCAAATTTAAGTTTAGTTGTATAATCTCACGTTCGATCTCGAGTTAAAACACTATGTTAGTTTCTTCTGATATTAAAGTCTGATTTGAATGAACCTATTATCACATTGGCATCACCATCCATAAACATCTTTAATAGTTATGATTCACATTTAATTTCAATTATTATATCAAATCTACATCTTTTAATTCATTACATTTTATAATAAGTTGAATTAAAAGTAAAAAAACACACTCAAATAAATTTATATTTTTCAAATTATTATCACTCTTTCTTTTAAATAAACTTGTCGAAAATGATCGCCCCATAAATTGTACCTTAGTTTTATTCTAAAGAAGTGATTATTTTTGAAATAAAAGTTTAATACTACTATTATATAATAATAATAATAATAATAATTAAATAAATATGATAAACGGTATAATTGTGGACACCATAAAGTAGTCCCAACTCCCAATTTATAATGATGTTCAATGAAAACTATTAATTGTTTTTACGTGTAAAATACTGAAATCGCAATGAATTAGAAAAAGAAAAGAACAAATAAGGAAACAAGATGATGAAGAAGCAATCTCATTTATTTATATATATTTTTCGAAATAAAACTATATTTTATACTTGAACAAACAATAACAAAAATAGAAAATCTCAAAGTTTGTATCTTTTTTCTCTCTCTCTCTCTTCCTCAGTGGGTCTTCTCTCCTCTGGATCCAGGCAAGGGAGGAAGAAATCTCGCAAACCTGTCCTCGCCCACCAAACCCATCCTCTTCCTCTCCGCGCCGACACAGTCCCTTTCGTCCCCCTCCGAGATCTGGTTCGGATCGGCGCTCAATCGGGTCTCGATCTCAGCTATGGTGACTCGGTAGAGAAACCCAGTTGAGTTGAATCCTCAGGGACCGGACCAGTGGTGGACTGGGACTCTCTATTGGGTTTGTTTCTGGGTCCCCAATTGAATTGAGAGTGTGTTGCGAGCGATGTCGAGCGATGCTGCTTCTGCTGCAACTCAGTCATGGAGTTTTGGGTACAAGGGCATGTCTTCTGATAACATAAAGGGTTTGGTTCTGGCTCTCTCCTCCAGCATCTTCATTGGTGCCAGCTTCATTGTCAAGAAGAAGGGCTTGAAGAGGGCTGGAGCCTCCGGCGTTAGGGCAGGTAAAGGAAATTCCAATTTCCCCTGTTTGATGTGATTGTTGCTACATTTCGAAGTGCCCATTTTGTGAATTTCTGGTATAGGGTTATGGGTATTTTTTTTCTGTTGATTTGGGTGTAGAATTGGTGCAAGTGTAGCTCTTGAATCTGTGGTTGTCTTGGTTTTTTGAGTGGCACATTTGTAATGTGGGGATTGATTTACAAGGAATGGAAGATATGTTATTTAAATATGAGTGTGAGCATTGCCTATTTGGAATGTTGGTAACTTAATTTATGCAAAAATGTTATTATAAATTGAGGATTTGGAGATCTTTTCGACCTAGTTTAAGAAGCTTGAGTTTGTGGGATTACTCATCAAGGAAATTTGAGAGATCTGTTTTGTTGATGGCAGGACTTTATAGATTAATTGATTAAATGATTCCCACTGGTTGTAAATTGTAATGCATACATATGTGCATTGTTTTTGGCCACTGGTTCATTGCAAATTGGTTAGCACCAGATCCTTCTGAGTTCTGACATCTATATGCAAATCCAGAGGAGGCGTATCTTTTTTAAAAGAGGGCTCGGGCCAGCAGCATCCTTGGGTTTAGGTTGCATTATTTTATAGATATGACAGTCCCTTTATTATTAAGCAAATCAACCTTCGTTTATCAGAGGAAAGACAGTTACTTTACCTCCCTTTTTTCTTCTTTTCTATATACTGGTATTTATATTGTATCACATGACTACGATGCCTTGTTTAATTATGCTGTGTATTTGGTTTCTCGTCGTTGTTTTAGTTGCATCTCTATACAGCATCTAAGCTGCCCCGTACCGCACGCTATACTCGCGTGCTTATGTTAACCCTTTTGTGCAATATATATTGTGTTATTGAAGTCCTTGATTACTGTTAACAGGTTCCGGAGGCTATTCTTACTTATATGAGCCGCTTTGGTGGGTGGGTATGACAACAAGTGAGTTCTCTGTGGTTCCCTTTTGTTTGCCGATGGCTAACTTAATAAATTTTAGACAAGTCATAAGAGTAAGGTTCATCTTTCTGTTTTATTTTCTTCCGTAGAATATTATCTATGGCATTTATGATGTAGCAGATGGAAAAATCGTAGTCTACTGTGAAGCTGTAGTTTGGTTTATTATTGTGCCTTAAATATGCACACAGTTAACGATGAAGAAATAAACCTTCATGGTTCCTTAATGCAATTATATATCATATTCATGTGAACTGGTGGCTGCCTGGAACCTAGACGAGACTCGAAGGCTAATTACAATGATTCAGTCATTGCATGCCATCATGGTGCTGGCATGATCATTAAGTATAGTGCTTTTATGGATGTTTGTTTTCTGAGGGAGAATTGGTATTGTAGTCTTAAGGTCATGAGTTCCAGTAAGAGAAGTAGCCTCTATGCAAAAAACAAGGGTAATGACGTGATCATTAATGACCCTCAAAAGTCAGACCCCACTATATTAGGAGCCTTTTTTAGTGCTAAAGTGCAATTTGAACTATATCTGTCATATAAACATCTCTCTGTTAGTTTTTGTAAATCTACTTCATAGTCACGTGAAATGAAACTATTATGTAGAGCAAGTACTTTGAAGGGTTACTTGTCTAGTTAGCTATAAGATCAGTTGGTTTCAGTTTGTATTTTGGTCTCATTAACGTGCCATTGCCGTTGCAACAGTGATTGTCGGGGAGATTGCTAATTTTGCTGCTTATGCATTTGCACCTGCTATTCTAGTCACTCCTCTTGGTGCTCTCAGCATTATTATCAGGTATGATAGTAAGTGCAATATATTTGAGGTTGGTTCTCTGATGTTTGTGTCTTGACCACATTGTTCACTTGCAGTGCTGTACTTGCACATATTATTTTACGAGAGAGGCTACATGTTTTTGGAATTCTTGGTTGTGTTTTGTGTGTCGTTGGTTCTACAACTATTGTTCTGCATGCTCCTCAAGAGCAGGAGATTGACTCTGTGATAGAAGTGTGGAATCTTGCTACAGAACCAGGTATTCATTATTTTTTGCCCAGTAATCATTTGCCTTTTTATTCAGCCATAACATCACACCTAAATTAAAAAACTTCACATTCTTCTATCCTTCTTTTGGTTACAGATTGGAAAAATGAGCTTAATGACCTTAATTTTTCTCTATGCAGCTTTTCTCTTCTATGCAGCATTGGTTATAACAGCTGTGTTTGTACTTATATTTCACTTCATTCCCCAATATGGCCAGACACATATAATGGTCTATATTGGAGTTTGTTCCCTTGTTGGGTCTTTGTCGGTATGGACATGTTCGTTAGTTAATTAAGAACTTTGCTTTATTGGATCTTGTCATTTCCTTCCTAAATGAGTTTGTGTTCTAAAGATGCCCTCTGGCAGGTTATGAGCGTTAAAGCACTTGGAATTGCTATGAAGTTAACATTATCGGGAATGAATCAGCTAATTTATCCTCAAACATGGGCTTTTACGGTGGTTGTTATTATTTGTGTGTTAACCCAGATGAATTACTTAAACAAGGTAACTAACTTTTTTCCTTGATCCTTCTTATTGCCTTTTAACTTTTTATACTATATCTGGTACTTGACATCCTAAAATATACCGCCCACTTCCAAAAAAACACAATTTAAAGGAAGCCATGTAATGTATATCGACATCTATATTCACACACTACTGTTAATTCTATGCTGAGCTGCAATGTGAGCCAAACTCTAAGAAAGGTTGAAATGGAAAATTCAGTGGAATGTAATAGTTGATTTCTAGACAAGAGTTGTGGGGTGAATACATATAGTGTAGACTATTTCGTGAAATATAAGGTGTTGTTCACGTATCCCACATTTTGGTGGCTAAACGATATAGTTTCAAGTTCAGATTAAGAGAGGGGTTAGTGAGAGGCAATGATTTTGTTTATCATTTTCTGAAGCAATTCGCACAGTAAATTTATATCTTGTGTTCAAAATTAATGGTAGTAATATTCTGTTGCTAGTGAACAATTTATATTGTTTACTGGCTTCGTTGCAAATCAATCATGTTTTACTCGTGTGTACTTTGATGGGTTTGGTGTTGAATTTCATGTATTATCGATCAATTTTATTATTATGTCATGGTCAACAGTTCACTATTCTCAAATTGGTGATTTGATTTCCTTGCTTGGTTGTTGATTTCCCTCTCCTAATTGCAGGCACTTGATACTTTTAATACAGCCGTCGTGTCTCCCATATACTATGTAATGTTCACTTCGCTAACCATTTTGGCCAGCGTGATTATGTTCAAGGTAAATCTAAATCTTCTAATTGATACTTATCAAAACAATCCTCTTTGCTTTTGTCTTAAACAGTCCGGTAAGGCAAGGGCTTGTGGGCCCTAGTTATACATCTTATATATGTCCAATTTTCTGTCATTTGCTTCACGTTTGTGATGGGTTTCTATTTTTACATTTCATTTTACAGGATTGGGATAGACAGAATCCAACCCAGATTGTCACTGAAATGTGTGGTTTCGTGACTATCTTGTCCGGAACTTTTCTTCTCCACAAAACAAAAGACATGGTGGATGGTACGCAGTCTATGCTCCCTCAAACTTCAACCATTCCGTCTTACGCTTTTCCTTCATTGATGCAAATAGTTAATTAACAAATGATCCCTGAACTGTCATAAACCACCAATTTAGTCCCCAAACTTGCAAAACCCCACCAACTTAGTCCATTTAATTTCGAAAGTTCCACTGATTTAGTCCACAATTTAGTGGATTTTTGCAAAGGCATGGCCAGTGTTGTAAAAAAGCTAGGAGCTAATCAGGTAGATACGGCCTCTGAGAACTAATCAGACTAATAGGGGATTAGTCATACTAGTCGGAAATTTTTAGAACACTGGGAAGCACCAAGCTAGCGTACTCTTTGCTCAGGACTAAACAGTTGGTTTTCTGATAGTTCAAGAACCATTTTGGTAATTAATCATCAGTTGTTATCAGTCTTTAGACATCTGAACCCGGGATTCCTGACAATGTCAAATGACGTGCAGGTTTGCCGACATCAGCATCATCCATCAGGCTCGCAAAGCACGCAGAGGAGGATGGGTTTGGCGAAGGCATCCCTCTCAGGCGCCAGGAGTCCATGAGATCATCCCCGTAGTCTTGTCCGTGCCATTTCTGGCCTACCAGCCTCCTTGGAGAAGCCTCGCCGGCGGCAACCTGTACTTCAACGATTGACGGGCATTGCGTGCACACGGTATTATTATTTTTTTCGGAGTATAGTTTGAAGGGAAGGAGGGTGAGATCTTAGTTTTCTTGCTCATTTTCTCTCATTTTGGCATCAGAAATGAGACACTGTTTTCAGCAGCAGAGACATAGAAATGCCTTGTTTATTTACTACTGTAAGGGTCTTTAGCAAGAGCCATTGTTGAGAGAGCCTTGGCCTCACCTTGAAATTTGTATAAAATGACAGGTCTTGTATTATTGATTCTTCCCAAGTTGTTCCCATTCAGTTCTTCAAATGAATACTCTGGGAAATTGCAAAAGGAATTTGTGAACTATTCTCATTTTATAAAAATGGCTACTTAATTTTGTTTTTGCAAAAGAAGTGATTGCGAATTTACCAAATTATTTTTGGCAAAATGTGTATAGTTGCCTGAAAATGACGAAAATGTCTTTGTAATATACAAATTCAGGTTTATATGTTTTTCTCTTGACTATTCGTCTAGATCTAAAATCTCATGGACAAATATCGATGACGTGCAAGAGAAGAAGAAAATCAACAAGTTCATATTGAAATATATGTTAAGTGAGATTTGTGAATTGCATGCCTTTTATAATTTAATATTACTTCATCTAATATATTATCACGAATTCAAATATGAAATATGTGTTCTTTTAATCTGAATTCACGTGTTAATACATGACATTCGCAAAATCTACATGTGATATAGTAATGTACTCTGTATAAATAAAGGTATAAACAACTTGAATAGAGTTTATTTTCGTCAAGACTAGAGAATGAACAAGTCAAATGGAATATGCTTTTGTCAATGCTTAACTCGATAAATGATTGTTCGTTTGGAGCTCGGATCGGGCCGAAGGAGTATATATAGTTAAATTCTCAAGTTTTAGGTGAAGAAAGATAGTGAAGTTTGGAATTGGTTTCCCTCAATTCAATCCTATTAATTTTGACCATATATAAGCAAACGTGAAAAACCAATAACATAGCAAGAAGACTTCTTACTTTCAAGAAATTAATGAGTATATTTTAAATAAAAATAATTAATAGAATTTGAAGTGATTTATGTAGTCTTCGTAAATTAAGTTTGAGCTCGACTTTTTTTATTTAAATGAACATAACCT
>JAYMTP010004025.1:0-15759 GCA_036897365.1 Geranium brycei | reverse complement strand
AGAAATACATTTAAGAAATTGAACCGACAAAAATTTGAAGCTCTGAGATCTAGATACGATGAGACGCAAGACTTTAGTTTTTCATATATATATTTTAGAAACTGATGGTGATAGAATGTCATCGGGAAATTACTTTAGTTTTTCATATATATATTTTTATTTAAAAATAAAGCAAACAATCCTATATTCGTCTAGCTAACTTTATCCATCTGACTATGCGAAATTGAGTCATCAAGTCTCGTCGAGTTTAAGACATTTTGCCATACAAAATAACAAAACGACGCAGTGTGCACCAAACTCTCTCTCCCAGTTCTGCTAAAATAGACCACGTAACGAAACGACAGGAGATGAAACCAAACGCTCGAATATATTTGAATTTTTTTATCCAAAAAAATGAAAATTTTCTATTTCCGTGATATAAAAAGGAAAATTTCAGTTGCGCATAACAAGCGCGCGCTATTTCTGTGTTTTACGTTCGGCTCTGTTCTCTTCTTCAATTTCTCTCTCTCTCTCTATCTCCGATCTCTGCAAGACTTCGCCGGAGAAATTTCCCGATGTCGCAGAAGAGCAGGATTCTGTTTATCGGATGCACCGGCTACTTCGGCAAGTTCATCGTCGAAGCCAGCGCCAAGGCCGGCCATCCCACCTTCGCTCTCGTCCGAGAAGCGACGCTCTCCAATCCGGCGAAAGCCAAGATCATCGACGGTTTCAAGAAGCTCGGCGTCAATTTCATCTTCGTATGTCTCGATTCGTTTGATCTCTCTCTCTCTAGCATTTCCGGCGATGTTGATCTGTTTGTTTGGTTACAGATCTGGAAATTTGATCGAAATTGACTTTGAAATTGATCTGTGTATTTCCTTTTTCTTTCTCGAGATTCTCGGTAACCAAACAGAAGGTGGATTTGTGGAATTGACGTTGTTGATGAATTGATTTAGGTTTGTGGTGGTGTTGATTGATGAATTGTGCAGGGATATGGCGTCAATTTCATCTTCGTATGTCTCGATTCATTTGATCTCTCTCCCGCATTTATGGAAATTTGATCTTGAAATTGATCGAATGAGTGCGATTTTTGTGTGTATTTTCGTTTTCTTTCTCGAGATTCTAGGTAGCCAAACGGGAGGCGGATCTGTGATTTGTGGAATTGTTGATGATTTGATTGATTGATTGATTGGTTGATTTAGGTATGTGGTGGTGTTGATTGATGAATTGTGCAGGGAGATCTGAACGATCACTTGACATTGGTGAACGCGATCAGGCAGGTGGATGTGGTGATTTCAACGGTAGGTCACTCTCTGTTGGCGGATCAGGCCAAGCTCATTGTTGCAATTAAAGACGCTGGAAATGTTAAGGTAACGATTTGCTATAATTTGGCTCCAAAAACTGTATAAATTGTTGTTCATCACAATAATACAAGATTCTTATCCCGGGAAGATTTAGTATAAATGTACAATTTAAGTATTATTTTGGTGAATTAATTGTTGATATGTGATTGTAAATATAACTAGTCAATTTGTTTTGTGATACATCTGTAATTCGATGAATTAGAGTTTGTTGTAGTTTGGATTTGGTGCTATGTGTATCAACTGGATGACTTTGTTTGGATGTTTGTGTTATGCAATCCGTTTCGTGCTACATTGTCGCAATTGAAAACAACTGAAAATGTCAAGGTAACGATTTGCTCAGGTTTTGCTCAAAAAATTGTATACATTTCTGTTCATCACAATGTCACGAGATTCTCATACCTGAGAGATTTGGTGTAAGTATGCAATTTACATATTCAAATTGTGAATTAAGTGTTCATGTATAAACTTAATTGAAGTTTATATGATAAAACACAATCTGCTACATTTGTAATTAGATGAATTAGCGTTTGTAGTTTTGATTTGGTGTCATGACTTATATATATATATATATATATATCAACTCGATGAGTTTGTTCGGTGTGTTGTGTTATGCAATCCATTTCTTGCTAAATTTTTAATTTGAAGATAAAAGTTTGTCAACGTTTGGTTTTGGTGCTGTATGAATCAACTCGATTGCTTGTTTTGAATGTTATTCATGTTTTGCAGAGATTTCTCCCTTCGGAGTTTGGTAGTGATGTTGACCGTGTTCAAGCTGTTGAGCCTGTAAAATCAGCCTATGCTATAAAGGTTCAAATCCGCAGGAAGATTGAAGCTGAAAAGATTCCCTACACCTATGTGTCATGCAACTTTTTTGATGGTTACTTCCTTCCAACATTGTCCCAACCTGGAGCAACAGCTCCTCCAAGAGATAAGGCCATTATCTTAGGGGATGGCAATCCGAAAGGTAAATGAGCTCACTGTAGATTATAAAGACACTGGTTTCTTTTTCTTTTTTTGCATATTTGAATTGTCATCATCTCACGTCATAACATATTGAGACCTTAACTATTAATTTAAACGTTTAGGCTGATCGAATTTTAATATTGTATCAGAGTGTATAAGGCAAAGACTACACCTAATATATATTTTCTATCAGCAATACCGCTAACACGAAAATTGAAATCATTGACTTGATGCTTATAATTGAGGTCTATGTCACTTCGCCTTTTGTTATGACTCGCCTAATAATTAATGTATATCTTAGTCTCACGCGTGAGAGAAGGGTTAGTGGCTCGCATTAACATTATGAGATATATATCTATCAACTTAAATTTTAGATGGATCAAACGTTAATATGTTAGCATCTTGAAACCCATATCTATCAGTATGCGCTTTGAGATGATCGTGCTTCAACATCTTAGCATCTTGAAACTTTTGTATATGAGATGAATTGAGTTTTAACATAAGTGTTCTTAATCCCTACTGTGTTGCTACCCTCCAACTAATATTTGACTTGGTGTAGATAGAAAGGCATGATGTTTGGCAGAAATGACAATGTTACTAAAGTGGAGAATATGCAATGAGTATCATTTTGCTGAAATTTATAGAGATGTTAGGCAAATCTTACTCACTTAAGCTTTGATTTGCAGCAATTTTTAACAAGGAAGAAGACATTGCTACTTATACAATCAAAGCTATTGAAGATCCAAGAACACTGAACAAAACACTCTACATCAGACCCCCAAGAAACATATACTCCTTCAACGATCTCGTTTCTTTGTGGGAGAAAAAGAGTGGCAAGACTCTTAAAAGGATCTATGTCCCAGAGGACCAACTTTTGCATAACATCAAAGGTTAGTGAAAACTATCGCTCTTGGAGAGAAATAGTCGAAAACCTTATGCAAGTGTGAAGTGGGTTCAAGTAGATATAAATAGAATTTCAACCAATGATTGTTGTTACCGAATTACTTAAGTCCAAGTAGTCAAACACTTAAACTTGTGATCACGAGACCAAAGTTCGAGTCTCGACAGCTATACTAATAAAATCTTAGTCTTAAAACAAAACCGAATAACGATTGACCATAAGCTTTCAGATATTCAAGGGCAGATCATAACATGGTCCTGATGCTTTGTTGTTGCAGAGTCTGTACCTCCGCTGAACATGTTATTGTCCATCAGTCACAGTGTTTTTGTGAAGGGAGGTCACACCTGTTTTCAGATCGAACCATCATTCGGGGTGGAAGCTTCGGAGCTTTATCCTGAAGTCAAATACACTAGCGTTGATGAGTACCTCAATCACCTACTCTAAAAAGTCTGAGATTCAACAAGCTGCTCCGAAATAAGTATATAGTTGCTGTGTCTTTTTTTTCTCACGTAAATTTGTTATACCTCTAAAATGACCTGAAAATTGATACCTATATATTAACTTAAATCGTCCGATTTCTTTTCTTCTTGAAATGTTCTGGATTTTCTATCAAGCTTATAAGAGCTCTGTTTTAACCATGATTGCTGATTGTTGAACACTCTTCATCTTCCAAAATGTAAAGGTATAGTGGTTTAGGTTATAAGTTCGCACATGTTGTATCATTTCGGGTAATTATAAAAGTTGTTGTGTATTTTCCAATTTTATAAAATGTGACATTTTGTATAAGCAAAATAAGACATTAATATTAAAAAGAGATCCCAAAAAGTGAGTAACTCACTCTCAGCTAACAGAATGACCGTACAAGAAAAGAAATATGTGATACTGATAGAAATCAGGTAATTGAAAGATTACACTACAAAGAAGCAAGCCGAAATGAACTCTGATAACACGGCAAGAGAGACCAAAGGCATAGGTCTTAAGGTGTATCGGACTCAACCTAAAAATATACAACCCATAGTAGTGCACATCTGCAATTATCCCCCAAGTACATACACCAGTTTTCACATAATTGGAAGAAAGAACACAGCCATTATTTGCAATGTATCTCATCTTTTTCTCTAACCGGATCTATAATTTAGGAAAACTGCTGTTTTACAGGACAAAAATAATGCTCACGGAATGCGATTCAGTAGTTGAACAAAAATACAGCAAAAGGCAGAAACAAGGAATGAATTTAAACCTATAAGCAAAACATAGAAAGCTTCCTCAAAGAGTCTTCTCTCAGATCTCTCTCCCAAAACTATTCATTTCTGCCCATTTTCTTTCCCCTAGCACCACCACCACCACCCTTATTCCTCTTCGCCCCGCCTTTGGCCGATCCTTTCCCTCCCTTTGAGTCCTTTCCCTTACCTTTCCCGCCCTTGTCCTTGCCCTTTCCCTTGCCACGAGCCGCCCTCGCATCCTTCTTCATCCTAGGGTCGACGAGTACCTTCCCCTTCCCGACCCTGACCTGAACTCCCTTCTTGGCGACCACATACTCCTTCTTGGGCCTCTTCGGTGCAGCCTTCTTGTACAGCTGATCGATCATCTTGGTCTTTGACTTATCTGAGATGTCAGCCAGGTCTGATATAGTGTTTGCCTTCTTGCGCACCTTCTCGAGCTTCCTCTCGACCACTCGCTTCTTCCTTGCCTTGGCCTGCGCCACTTTCTTCGCCGGCCTCGCGTCAATCTCCTTGAACTGAGCTTTCATCGCGTTGATTTCTGCTTTTGTCACGGGCTTGTTCATCACGCGGTGCTTCTTTTCCTCGTCGATGAACCATTTGGGGAGGCCGCCATCGTCGTCGTACATGTATCTGTTGTACGCATCGTCGAGTAGCTGCTCTCTCTGTTTTTTCCCCAGCATTTTCTTTGCGCACGCCAGAATCTCGGCTTTGGTATAGACGTCGTCTTCTTCTGATTCATCGGACGAGGAATCGTCGTCGCTCGAGTCTGTATCCGGTGCGGGGACTATTTCAAAAGTATCCTCTCCCTTGGGAGGAGCTTGAACCTCGGCGGCAATGTTGGCTTTCTTCTTCTCCTTTGTCGGTTTAGGTTTTTCTGTCTTCTTCTCTTGGGGTTTTCTCGGAACGGCAAAGTTTTCTTCTTTAATGTCGACCTCCATCTCGTCTTCGCTCTCATCCTTGTCCAAATCTCCGTCCTCCACAGCTTCGGAGAAGATGTCCTGACTAAACCACTTGTTTGTGATCTCCTCTTGTGTTGCCGCTTCCCCGTCGTTGAGCGGTACAACTAAAGGATTTGCTTCCTGAACGCCAAGATCTTTGTCTGAATCATAATCAGGAACCATAACATCACCACCCTGTACACGACAGAAAATAGGTGTAAATACAAACCAATCCATCCAACAAACACAATATAGGCTTTTCCACTTATTTACACCACATGAGATATAAGAATTATAATTCGACGATTCTATTATCACTTAGACCCCTGTTCCGTCAGTATGGAAGACTATTAATTGTGCATAATGTGAACATTATGTAAAACATATATTTTGAAATATTTAGAGGCAAATTACTGCTGTACCTCCAAATTTTCACTCTCCTCGTATGATTGCTTTACACGCTTCCGCTGCATTGTACTGCCCTCTTTTCTAGAAACATAATGCTCATAAGCCTCATCGAGAATATGCTCCACTTTCTCATCATACCTAACATTGGAACAGATTATTTTAGTTACAGAGACACTTTTAAGGCATCATTAAATAGCAAGCATTATAGATTAAAGGTATAACCTTCTGCGTTCTTCATCAGAGTCTACATCACTATCTGAATCTTGCATTCCCTCGTGGTTTTCTTCATCGTCACTGTCCCTCAAATCGGCATTCTCATCATCGCTGTCAACAGCATCAACAGCTATTTGATCATCCTTACCCTGAGAGCATTGTACCAATACATTAAGTTATATATATCTGTTTATTGAATTTGTGTATGTATCAAGGTGGTTTTAAGAAGGCCTTGAACCATAATCCTTGAGCACAAAATCATATTATACAAAACAAAAAGGAAAAAAAGAGAAGGATAAGTTCGGAAATTGGAGAAGAGGACAGCAAGGGAAGGGAAAAAGAAATTAATGTAGCAAACTGAAGTATACCTTTATTGTTTTAAGAGAAAACAAATCTAGATCAACATAACTATCTTCCGTGGCATCAACCTGCGTCAATGTTGCCTTCCGCACCTTATCCTATAATACAGAGAGAAAAACCTCAGTTGGAAAGTTACAGATCAAAAGGAACGTGAATTAGCTTGGTGAGGAGTACAAGTGATCTTGAGCATATTAATGAATAAATTTTCCCATGACTTTTTTAGTTTGTAATTGCTTTTTAAATTTGGGAGGTTTAAATTTGTAGAAGAGGTTCCCACAAACAAAATGCTATACGAAGGATTGTAAACAATTACTAAAAAGAAAAAGATTCTTTGAGTTGACAAACCTTAGCACGTCTTTTTGCAATGATCTTCTTTTCGCGTTTCTTCTTGCGCTCCATGGCATAGGATAACTCCTCCATTTCATTGAGTACTTTGTCATCTTCATCTACTTCATCCTCTTTTACAGTATCTTTTGCAGCTGCAGGCTCAGCCTTCTGAGAAGGAGATAAATCTTTCCTTATCTGCATTCGCCACCTATATAACAAAAATTACATTAGTAATCACAACCAAATATTACCATTCTGGAAACATTGTCAGAAAAAGATGATCGGAAGTAAAAGAATATAGAAAAGTAATGTATATGTTACATAATATTACTATATAACCCCATTGCTTCCAGAATTAGTGATACAAGAAACATTAAGGTTTCCCTCATACATGTCTCATCCTGATTAATTAAATGAGTTGAGTCTAGTGTCCTGATTTGATGCTTTAATTATGCCTTCTGTTTTCAGTCATGATGATCTAGAGAGCTCAAATAACAGAGAAGGATTTGTCAAACTTCTTACTTCAATAAATGCTTAAAGTCTTGCTTCCCCAAAACACCCAGATCATCACACAGGGTTGTAACCTGACCACAGAAGCCGAAAGGTTAGGACTTAAATAGAGGGCTGCACTTTAGAGCATTAGCAAACAAAAATATTACCTCTTCTGTTGTTAAAGGATTCTCTTTAATGGGCAAACAAGCTGGATCCTTGAAGGTTATGGCTGTAACTGAGCCAAGGATCTCAAGGGGATTGTCAGACCAAATGAAATCTGTTGCTGAAGATACTTTCCTCAATGTTGTGTCACCATCATCATACCTATTTTAGACCAGAAACAGAAGAACCATAAACACATATATTAATGAGCCCAAAGTCAACAAGAATGCCTTAAATCATAAATAGGTTCAGGTAGTCAGCTCTCCTATTTGCAATAAATCATCAAAATTGGAAACAGTATTACATTATAGTGCTCACATGAACACAATAAATAGTGGGAAAGGTTAAACAGGATCAGTAGAAGATAGTAGTGTTACCCATCACGGTGCCTCTTTTGCTTTGATCCTCGAAGAACATCCACCACCTTAAATCAAAGTTCATAAAATAAGATTATAATAAAAAATAAAGCATGATATATTAGTACTGCATTTTGAGAAAGTGGCTCCAAATATGTCACCTTTCGCTGGGGTTCTATTGATCCCTGGAATAGATACTTCACATCAAGTAGACGTGGATCAATCTTAGCAGGGGCCTTGTATTTAAGACCCACAACATATATCTCAGCGGATGCAGAACGACTAGCAGATGGCTTATCAACCTCGACCTTTTCAAATAACTGCAAGGAAAAATCCAATGATCAGAAAAGTAGCCAAAAGAACTGACCAGCATAACTAGACAAATGACGGATGAAGTTACCTGCTTCAGGCAGTAGAGAACGGAACTGTAGTCCTGTGATCTGAAAACCTAAAAGAGGAAAACAGAATAAAATCACCTGAGATTCTATAAGAAGCAGATAAACAAAATACACAAAAAAATGCGTGTGGAGCACTAATATTTTTCCATGGAAACAAATTCAATACAAGACTGCTAGCCAGAAGGGGCGTGATTGCTCTCGTTGACAAACTAAATTGTTCGCGCAGAACCATTTGTAGGTAATATTTGGGATTCAAACCAAATCAACATTTTTATGATAAAATTGTACGCCCAATTCTACTATAACGATGCATGGTAAAATAATGAGCCTAGAAATATCCAAAACAATGCTCAAATGCCAATTTAGTTCAAAAACTGTGCTGATGAAAACTACATATATTTCCTACAAATATGATACCTTTGAACAGGTTTAGGGGCAACGCAACGCTATAACCAAAGAAAACTCGGGAAGAACCATTTTCTGAATCGATAAGCATAGAACAAAATATCTAAAGTTACATTGAATGACAAAAATTACAGAATCAAAAACAAAATAGCTCTATACCGTAAATCCAAGCTACTCCGGTCCTTCACTTCAGAACCAAAGACAAAACATCAATCACATAATTTGACCTTATAGTGTTCCAAAATCTACTCATTCTACATTGATGCAACCCACACAAAAAACACAGCCAATTAAATCAAAAGCTGGGACAAATTATGCAATTAATTCAACAACCAGAACTAGAAATCATAGAATGATCTATAACTTAAATCCAACATGAGAATCTAGAGCTAGTGAGCATCTTCACTTCAGAACCAAAGACACAACATCAATCACATATTTCCCTTCACACGCAGTGTTCTAAAATCTAGATATTCTACATTAATTAGCAAACCCACAAAAAAAAACACCCAATTAAATCAAATCAGAACCCCAGACAAATGATCCAACAAGAAAACCAACATACTTTGGTGACAAAAGTCCCTTTTGGGGCCAGAAACTGAGTGGCGAGCCTGACAGAATCAATAACCAGAGCGTTCTGGCTCATCGCCTCCTGCGACCAGGCGCCACCGACGTTCGGGGACCCGTCGTGGAGCACCAGGTCGAAGGCGACACAGCCGCGCTCGGACATGACCTTCTTGATCTTGGCCTTGCACTCGGACCTGGTGATGTCCTGCTCGATCGCGACGGCCCCTCGGATGGGGGCGATGGGGACGAGGTCGATGCCGAGGACGAGGCTGCCGACGGGGACCTTGTTGACGGCGACCTGCATCCAGCCGCCGGGGGCGGCGCAGAGGTCGAGGACGCCGCGGGACTTGTGGAGGAAGCTGAACTTGGAGTCGAGCTGGATCAGCTTGTACGAGGCTCGCGAGCGGTACCCATGTTCCTTGGCGAGGCGGTAGTACTTGTCCAAGCGGTGCTTGCCCTTGACCTTGCCCATGGCTGCTCTTCGAGAGCGAGAGCTCTGGTTTTTGCTAGGGTTTTAGGGTTAGGGACGATGGACATGTGGAGAAATGGGTTTATAAGAGAGGTGGGTTGTGGGTGTGTGAGCGGCGGGCCGGGCTTTAGGGTTATGGGCCTTGGGGGCCGATTAGATAGCCATTTATGGCAATACTCTAAAAATCCCCGGCCTGTCCGACTAGTCCCCGGTCAATCTCCCCGACTAGTTTCAGATTAATTGTTTATAATCCCCGTTTCATTCTTTAATCCGGCTTATTTTCTGATTAATTCCTGACTGATCCCCTATCAGTCCTTAAAAAGCCATCTCTGGCTGAATAGCGCCTAACGATTTTCACGACGTTGATTTATGGTTTCAAAAAGTAGGGGGTTGATGGCTCCAGAACCGAACCCAGCCGAATGAGACGGTCTTAAATTTTAGGAACTAGAATCGTGATTGTTTGTGTAAGGGTGGTTTAATTTTGAACCGTTCAGTTCCAGTTTTTTAGAACCGTTGGTTCTAAGCTCTCAATTTACGGGCTGAAATTAATAAAACTGGGCACAATTTATCAACCGAAACCTAAAAATTTACAGTTGTAGAAAAACGTAACGAAAATCAGTCTCGTGTTTAACTATAACAACCGATCAAAATGTAAAGTTTGCAAATAAAATAACAAACATCTGAAAAATGTATTCCATTTCTCGGCCTTTGTTGTTCAACTCACGTGCTCTCTACTTCCTGCGAAGACAAGCGAGCCCATGGATGATGGTCAGAGAGACGATAGGTCAAACTAGCTTCAATCCTTGTGTTTCGAATCCTTACATGAGGTACATGATTCTAATTCATGACGATATATCAAACAGTTTTCCCATCACATAACCATTAACTAGTCCAGAGGATAACATGTACAAAACACTAAACACTAATCAATCTGAGAGGACTTTCTAAAGACTAAGAATTTTACAACATTGATAATTTTAAACCAGGACAGTGACTAAACATGCTTCCATTATTCAGATACCATAACAATGCAAGTCACGTGACTGAATCCTCTCCATAACATCATCTGTATAAACAATAGGGTTTCAATTGTACAGCACCAGAGCACCCTCCCTAGCATACCATAAAAAAGGGTTGGCTCATACAGTAGTATTGAACTTCATGTTCATTAATTCCATAACAATTATCAATCAATAAATCCATCAAAACAAACATGAACCCATAGCCATGAATCTTTTGAAACACCTACACCTTAAACCCATTTTGTCTTCTTTTTTTCATCTTCCTTCTACCCCTTTTCTTCTGTTTGCTCCTACCATTGCGCTACTCATGAATTGGACAAGGTTGGTCAATCAGCGCGGGAGCCACCACCGCTGCTACTGGCAGAAGATTTCTTGCCGCTGTATTTCTGTCAAAAAAAAACATACAGAATAAATCATAAGATATTTAGATCAGCGACTAATAGTGCAAACAGATGATACTCTACAGGCAAAACAGCTGCAGTAGCTTGAAAGCTCACCTGCTTTCCAATGCTGAAAGGTACGTATTTGTATTTGATCATGTGTGAGATCTGGCGCCTCATTGTCAGGACAAATAGTACGATCCAGTAACAAAGTAGTATAGGCCAGAAGACGGGAACATCAAACATGGAAAAGAAGGTCATGACAAATGCTATGCAGAAAGCTTTGGTTATGGAGTACCTGAAAAGCAAGAGCAAAACATCAGTCTCGAAGAATATGATCCGTCGGCAGCAATACATGGATAAAGGCCTTTGTCGTGATAAGATTTGTTGATGTGAATTTCGCAAGTTCACATTGTTCCAATGAGAAAAATAAACAGTGGATTAACCAGGGAAAATGACATTGAACGTCTCTCATAGGGTTGAGATTGCATATATCGGCCCACAGCCAGTGAAGACAAATGCTAAATCATATGCATATCTTGTACAATATAACAAGGTTGCAAGAAGACGTGACCCTCTCTAGGTCTCTGATTTCCTATAATCCTATCAATCATGTGTGCTAGAAATCAAATAACCATTGTTGCTTCAATCTCGAGACTAAAATCAACCTCGTATACATTATATAAAACTTTGTTTGAACAAACCCGGAAGAAACCAAATAAATACACAAAGGGTTTATTCATCTAACATACGCATATATACTATATATTACATTGGTATATGCTACAAAATGATAAGCTTATTATAGAAAGATCGTTGAAAATATAAAAGAGGAAGATATATAAGTGTCCTTAAAAATTTGAAACCCCTCCAACTAAATCAAGGAAACATACAAGTAATAGACAACATACGAATCATATACAGAATCTAGAAAGCACAAAAAAATAATGAAGCCATAATTGACACCTCGAAGTGTGATATGGCAATTCACAAGTCAATAGAAGCAAACAATGCGAGAATTAAATATTCAATTACCAGAATTTGAACTCAGGGAGACGGCGAATAAATGGCTTGAACTCATCCGAACCTTTTGTTGGCAGCATAGGCCCATCCGAAACCATCTCAGGGTCAACCAGAGGCGACAAAAACCCGATCAAGAGGTTCAACAGATAGATTCCCAGGCCATACGAGATAATGTAGAACCCCTGAACAAAATAGACACGCAGAGCATATATCAAAGCAACAGCGACCGTCCCGATCCATCTGGGCACAGCATGTGGAGTAGTCTTATCGAGATAATACTGGTAACGCCTCGATGCATTGTGGCTCCATACACTCAGCGGCGCAGCTGCTCCCGAGGAGCCATCACCCCCACCTCCCTCCATTCAAATAGAGCTTCACTACACACTTCAGGGTCCAGCAAAGCCTACTATCAAGATCCAATCAACAGTAAGAGCAAACTTCACATGAAATTATCTATATACATAAAGATTCAATTCAAGTGTCAGGGTTCCATATACAGGGACCCAAAATGAAACACAGCCCTGTTCCAGCATCTGGTACTAACCAAATCCAATCAACTAGACTAAAACCTAAAATACCCCCAAAAATTTCCCACTGTTCAAACCCTTGTACACTCTCAACCACAACAGCTTATCTATGGCTACCATAAACAGAAAGATCCAAAATTTCCACAACTATTCGGATTTTCATCAGAAAACAACCAAAGGGTATACAGTAGATCTATAATAGGCAATACAGATTGGCTCCAAAACCCACAAATCCCACGATTTTGCAGCCAACGAGAAGATTAAGTAAACGACAAAAAACACATAATTTTTTGATACAAAAGATTGAAGACGAGAGAGTCTATGAGGAAGATTGAGAGAAACAGACCAAAAGGTGACCTCGAGAGACTGATTTCAGAGATCGAAGCGAAAGCGAAGGCAGATCTGCGGAGAAGGTGTATTGCACAAGAAAATTACTGCAAATGACTCGGTTGAGTTATATCTGTTGAATATGGAGAAGAATTGTAGTAAACCAGAACTATCATGAATTGGGAGTGTTTGGGTTGTAATTTCAGTTTTATACTCAACGTGGTTGGGATATCCTATATGCGGATAGTGGGTTCAAACTCCTTGAGTTAGGGCCCGAGCATGGCTGGGTTAGGGCGGGTTACACTAATTATTAAATCTAATTCGAAAAGAGCGGGTCAGAAATATGAAAGTCATTACTCAGTTTGATTGGTGTGAGTTCTAACAAGTCAGGGGTCAATTAAATCCAGACGGGTTGGGGTTTCTACCCAACCTGGTGTGCCATCCGAAGTAATTTATTTTATAATTAAAAATCAAACAAAAATCATTTTTTTGTCTTAACCTAAATAACATCAAACAACACAAAATATCAAACAGAAATCAAGTAATCTCAATTAATATCAAACAACTAAAAATATTCAATATTTGATATTAAAATACCACACATGATTATACGGTTGGTTGTTAAATAAAAAACTCTTAACTTCACAACGAAACCAGCCAACACAATGAAAAAAACAAAAACATAAGTTAATTTCCGTTCAAATATGTTAAATGTGTTGTTTGATTCTTAAATATCAACTGCAAGCAAACAAATAAGTGTTGATTTTTTAATATTATATAACTCTCTATATATATATATTCAAACTGGAGACAAGTTGAACCAAGTTATACATTTTCAACCCATCAACCAACTAAAATACCAGCGTATTGTATATTTTGAACACGTTACTCGTCCGGATCACATTGAATCGAGTCTCAAAACGGACTAAAATCTGAATATCACAAATATCTATTGTATTCGATCTGATTAGAGCATGCCTACAAAAAAAACACGAATGTATAAAAGAGTCAAGTAGCGTGTAGTCTTACAAGTATGAATCAAGTAGAGGTCAACCATCATGTACCTCATACTTTAAAATAGTATATACATTCAAATCAATAATCCTAACGTACAATGTAGATTAATTTCAAACTTACTGAAAAAATATAAATAAAATAAAATATTTATTACAACTAATAATCTTAATCTAAAGTTTGTTTAATAAAATATTTTTTGTTTAATTTCGGGTTAAGTATTTTGCTGTTAAAGTTTTTGGAGTTTATACATAATTAGGGTAGTTATGTATTCACATGTTTTTTTCTTCCTCTAAGCAATTCAATACTTTTGTTTGTCCTTCATTTAGATAATTTGAAGCTTCTGTGAACTAAAATTAAATATTGAAAAAAGAGATTTTATGGTCATAGCTTAAAATTAAGAATATTTTAGAAGTGAACACCATTATTATGGTTTAGGCAATTTTTGTTTAGTTCATGAATATGACTTCAAGCAATTTGTTGAACCTCAATACCATGATAGTGCAAGTACATTACTTTTGTTTTGATTTTTTTGTTGGTTCGCCATCAAATATTAGTTACTCTAATTTTCGAATTACGTTTGAATTTTCAGTAATCTTTTAAATGAATGTGGATTTTGTGATTATGTGTTCAAAGATATGGAATATTACAAATACTTATTGTGTACCAAATTAATTGTCAGAACTGATTCCACAGTCCATTTTATAAATGAAAAAATGGCAAAAAAATGTCATTAAACACTTATGCAAAAGAATTTTGTTCTTTTATGTGATACTTGTATTTTTCTAAACAAAATTGCTTATGAAATTAATAATTAATTCTTTTTATAAAGTAGTAATTTAACTAAGGTTCGGGGACGGAAGGGGTTGGGATGAACAATCAAAAGTCGAGAGGGGGGTCGGGTGACCGGAGGGGAATAGAACCGGATGGTTTAGAGGATATTCAAGAACGATGGAAACACATATCGTTAGAAAGCGAGAAGGTGGTGGGGTTGGTGGTAGAAGAGTTCGAAGAGGACAACCTAGTGGAGGACAAATTATGCCTAGTGGGGAAGTTTATTGTTGACAAAAATTACGATCTAAAGATTTTTAAGAACCTAATAGCAAGTTTATGGCAACCCCAGCACATGATGTCAGTCATTGAGGCGGCCCATAACCTATTTACCTTCCAATTCTACGACGAACGTGACATGACTAGCGTGTTGGACCGAGGACCCTAGACGTTCAACAAAGTCCAGCTCTTGCTGGAACGCTTACATGTGAGAACTCCACCAGAAGAAATGGTTTTCCATTACTACCAAGTTTGGGTACAGTTGTATGGTATGCATGCTCACTTGAAAACTGAGAAAGTTGCGACCCTAATTGGTAGTTTCATAGGGACGGTGGTGAGACTGGACTAGAGCAACTTCACAGGGCATTGGTATTCATACATACGAGTTCGGCTTCAGATGGATGTCACTAAACCTATCACCAGGAGGTTGAGGGTGGAGGACTCCAAGGGAGTAGAATACATGGTTAACTTCAGATACAAAAGACTACCCTCATTCTGTTTCAATTGTGGACTCCTAAGACATGCAGGCAAGCAATGTCAAGTTGAGAGGGGGGCTCATATGGGAGAAGAGTTAAAACCTTATGGGACATGGTTGAGAGCATAGACGAAACAAAACAAGTACACAATGGGAGATAAATACCTCATAAGCAGGGGAAGTTGGAGGAGTCCAGGAAGTGAAGCACACTCAGAATAGTCGTCAAGGGCGGACTCCGGTGAAAGCAACATGGCTTCGAGCCAAGTGCACCCGAGAGAATCCCGAGTGGCTTATGAGGACGGCAGACAGCCACATGAAAGCAGAGGGTCAAAGCGGAAAAGAATGGACTAAGGGGGTAGAGAAGACGGGTTCAATCTAAATCAAGAAATTTTATCAGCGGGACCACGTGAGATGTC